>APFE030704619.1:0-51507 GCA_000404065.3 Pinus taeda | reverse complement strand
ATTTGCATGCAAGAGTTCAGTTAGAACTCAAGTGAGTTGAGTTTAGTGAACTGGAGGTGCAGTTGATGGAGTTGTGTTCAGTTTAGCTTTGTTAAACTGGTTGTATTTAGTCTAACTGGCGAATAGACTAGAGATGAGTTGGGTGAATTAGTTATTAATTAATTCACAAGTTATTAACTCGTAATACAACTAATGAATACATCAGTTAACTCAGTTGCATGTCAGTGCATGTTCAGTTCAGCAGGGACAGGTGTTAGAGAATCAGATTGCTATCAGTTGTGACTATAGTTGTGCACCAGATCTTGCACAAATCAGGGATTGAGTATGCCAATGAGTTTGCCCACATTGTAGCTTGTTCTCACGTGATTTAGCCAAGGAAAGACGTGGCTGCCTTGGAATTATCACCGTTCTTGTGCAGGTATTGAGCAGCAGAGGCAGGCAAGCAGCGGAAGAGATTTGAGCCAGTGATTGATTCAGATCTGAGCTGTATTGTGTGTAACATGTGGAGCTGGTACTGGATTGCTTGTGATAAGCATTGTACTTTGTAATATTACATGATTCAATCAATATAATATACAGATAGTTGGGGTTTTTAGCGAGATGCTTTCCCCGGGATACATACTGTGTTAATGAGTCTGATTGATGCTTCTATGTGCTCATGTTTTTGTTTCTGCTTCAGTAAATTGTTGATGATCAACGTAGAGGAGCTTATGTATTGTGTATGTTTTCCGCAATAGTACATGATCAGGATAATCTCTGTTGAATATGTGTTAAATTATTCAAAATTTCTACAGTAATTTCTCTATAATTTACCACTGAGGTGTATATTGGAGTTTTTCGATTGGTTTGGTAATCCCTCTATCTAGATTTCTAGAGTAGTCACTTCCGTTCCTTTTCAGACTCCTTAAAAAAAAAGGTTCATCTGAGCACTTGTCACTTCATGCTCATTAAAAATCGAAGGCGACTAGAGTCATCTTTAGCTTTTTCTCGACTCTTAAAAATTGAAAAAGAAAGTTGTGTCAAAGCGTCATAAAATTCATTTAATTTGGAATAACATTTTCCCCTTTTAATTTTGAGTTGATCAAGTAATCCACAATCATGGAAGAAAGTCAGTCAAAACCCCATCGTTCGCAGAGACTAATGAGTCAACCATATTTGACTCCGAAAAAAAAAACCATTTCGGGCCAAGCGATCTCATTTAATTGGGTCGAAATCTCCTGGTTTATTTGAAACTTGTGTTTCAACATCATCAGAGAGTCCAGTTACTCCAATTATTTCTGGTACTCCTGCCTCTACAGAAGAAGTTCGTAGTTACAAGAAGACATTAGAACTGATCCTAGTGTAACAGTAAACACTTATATTCCTGAACTGGCTCCATCTAGGGCTGCTTCGGAAGGTGTCACCCCTCTAGCATCTGTCGTTGTAGAGTCTATACCTTCTTCGGCACCGAAATATTTTACGGACCTGACGGTCTTCCTCTTCCACTTGGACTGATTTTTATAGAAGAGATTGCAAAAGATCTTCCATCCAGTACCCCATTGCATTTTGGAACTAGGATCCACCTATATCCTTCTACTATAGAAGTTAGTTCTTTTAATCACCCTTCATCGCAAGTTCCTGTAGAATCACTAGGAAATATTTTAAATTGACTTGATATGTCTAAACAACCATCGACATCTAGGACTGTGTCATCTGATATAGCAACAGTAGAACCTCCTGTCGCTACTCCGACAATGTTCACTGGTAAACCATCTATCCCAACTAGTTCTCAACCGCTAGATGGAGTCCACCCAGAGACTGTTTCGACAACATGGTTTGTTCCTATTTGTTCATCCAGAATCTTATCTAGAGTTTCTTATGTTTAGACTCAGCAAATTGATCCTTCACATCATTATCAATTTGGGTAGTCCAATCTCCAAAGACCAATTTACCCTTTGAACACTGGATTGTCACCATATGGGGGGCAGTATGCCTTTTCATTGTTCCCTCCGAGAGAACAACCATATGAGAGTTCACAACAAAATTCGGGTCAAGCTGGAATTGCATCCAGTGGTTGGGTGCCAATACTGCCTCAACAGCCAAGAGTTGTATATTCAATGCAACCAAATCAACCTATGTCAAACATTCCCACTACACCAGCTATTGTGACGGTGTCGCAAGTACAAGCGTTGTCTGTTGTATGTCAACCTCAAATCTCTCAGGTCGTAATACAATAGCCTCTTGTCTCCTCGACTCAATCACAATAGCCGATTGGTGGCTCCTTAACTGAAGCGACACAGGCCCAAACAGGTACTATCACCCCTCATCTTGATCAAACATCTAGTATTATACAACAGCAAATGGTCAGCCATGGCTGGTGCAATATCAACAACCGTAATTCCAGCAGGCTTACCGACGACCTGATCAACAAAGCTTTATGGGTAATGGGCAGTTGTATATTCAGAACGGTTAACATCAATCATATTATAATGGTTATGCTCATCAACCTTATCAAAGTTATCAACATCAAATACATTATGCTGGTATGCAAAGACCCACTGCTCAAGCAATCCCATCTTATCCTGGGTATGCATCGCCAAACCTGAATCAACAATTGCCTTTTGTAGCAACTTTAGAATTACCAGATCTGAATCAGCTAACAAATGATCCAATTGCTTACGCCCCTTGGTGGCCAGTTCATTAGCTTCTGTCAGATATTCCTAGATTCAATGGCAATATGGGAGAAGAGCTGTCGAATCATGTAATGACCTTTCATTTGTGGTGTTCATCCAACACCCTCAATGATGATTCGATTAGGCTTCACCTTTCTCAGCGAACGCTAACTGGTCTGGCAGCGAAATGGTACATCGAATTGCCTAGAGCTTCATTTGATAACTTCAGCACCCTTGCCACCACCTTTTTAACCCATTTTCAGTTACCCATAAGGTATGAAACAAGAACGGAGCTCCTTACCAATTTTAAACAAACAACAACCACTCACATATCTAATCATATTCATGAGTGGTGACATCATTATCGAATGGTAAAGACACATGTTCCTAATCAGCGTCTAGCTTAATGGTTTATTAAGTCATTGTTACCTTCTATTACAAAAGATGTGGCCAAGGAGGAGTTGTCACTGAAGAGCAAGTTATTGCTCATGCACAATATCTAGACTTGATCTATACTCAGTCCGGCACGCTCTATGACAAAATCCCTGATGCTCCTAAACCAGATTTTTATATTCCTCCTCCTCCTAAATTGAACAGGGACTCTCATGCCAATGACGGCATGATTGGAACCTCAAGTAAGCAAACCACAAAGGCCCCATCTAGTAAAGCCCTTGCAGTTTCCAGTAAAAAGGAAAATGACAAACTTCTTGCCTCGGAGGTTAATTCCGTGTCAACCGACAAAGGCAGAGAACCGAAGCAACCAAGGGACAAGAAGAAAGGGAAAAACAAAAAGAAGAAACAGGAAGATTCGACTCCTAAAAAATCTTCTAAAATCCCTTCTGTGCAAAAGAAATCTAATTGGACATGTCTCATATGCGATGAGGACCATTGGACGAAAGATTGTCTGCATTGAGCTAAGATAAAGAAATTATTTAAGAATTCAAACACCTCGGCGGTATTGATTGATCTGTTTCCAAACCCAAAAACCAATCTGGTTTCTAGTGACAATGCTTCCCCATCCCAAGTGCTTATGGTTTCCATTTCGAAACAGCAAAATGATTCTTTGATATCGACAAGGAATAAAGATTATGGGAATCCACAGATGTCGAACAACAAGGCTACAGATCAACCTAGTAGTTTGACAACAACTTCAACCGAAGTTGTGCCACCCATCGTTCCTGAACTAACAATAAAGCCACCAAAGGGATTAGTACACAAATCGACATTTAATCCATGTGCTCGAGCAATGTAGAATTATAATATATTAGAGGATCTAACCCAATCGTCATCCGCTATGTCGACAGTTGAAGTACTGTAAAATTGCCCCTCCCAAAAGTAATCTCTATTATTAGCAATAGGTGGGATTGACACAACAGATTCCAATCTTATGGCCTTTAATCATAAAGGATATGAACCTCAGTTACCAGCTCAACTCGCTTTCCTCGTACAAGTGAAAGCCCTCGACAAAACTGTTCATCGAACAAACATTGATGAGGGGCCATCTACCTGCGTTATGTCAATGAGTTGCTAGAAAATTTTAGGATCACCACCCTTATCAAGATCATCAACAACATTAAAAGCATTTGATGGATGAACATACACACTGTACGGGATTTTAAGTAACTCTCAAGTTGAACTGGGGGGGCAAGATAGTAGAAATTGGCGTTGAAGTTATCGATGGAAACCTCGATTACAATATCCTACTTGGAAGGCCTTGGATTTATACTATGGCTGCTATTGTGTCAACATATATTAGAAAGATTGCATTTCCCTTCCAAGGAGGAATTATCATCGTTAACCAACAAACCTTTCTCCCCAATAGTTCACAAGTTACAGGAAGCATTCCAATGATCCATGGAAGCTCTCAATCGCTTCAATATTGAATTAAGCCTACTAAAAGACCCTACCTTAATGGGTACCTTTTCCCTACCACCTCCAGGTAATTTGGCGGAAGTGGCCATGGTGGAAACCTGCAATATGATATCTTCTATCTACAAGGATTCAGAAGATTTCCAAAAATTTTGTTAGCATGGATCATCGCAAGGTATTGCCTCCAAGCCCAATAGAAATTTTGTAGAAATCAATTTTCTTGGCCTGGGTGGCAAACCCAAATCAATGCTCATCGAGTGTTTGGATAGATAGGTCTAAGGAATATGGCACCTCTTCAGATCCTTGGTTGCATGTACATTCTACAGATGAAGGAATCATTTAGTCAATGATGATAGGAGAGACACCATGGGAAGATTACCACCATCATTCCCATCCTCTGGATTACAACGAAGATTATTCCAGTGACATTAATCATCCTTCAGTTTTTGATTTTATATCAAATAATGTAAATACGGTGGATTTCGAGCAAAAGTTGTCCAATATTGAAGAAATTGTTGCCATAAATATCTCGACCAAACCTAATGTTGTAGAGAATATTCATGTTGGCAAATCTTGCTCTTCTTTAGAACTGGAAATATATTGTGCTCTCTTTCGAAAATTCAGAGATGTCTTTGCATGGTCATATGAAGAAATTCCAGGCATAGACTTGAGCATAGTTGAACACGAAATCAAGATGTATCCAAATGTCAAACTGGTACGACAATGGCTTCGGCAAGTACACCCAAAGAAAGTCACTGCCATCAAGGCAGAAGTTGAAAAACTTTTACATGCTAGTTTCATTTACCCGGTTCCTCTAACTAATTGGATATCAAATATTGTTCCTGTGATGAAAAAGCAAGGAATAATTAGAGTGTGCGTTGATTATAGGGATGTAAATCAAGCTTGTCCAAAGGACAACTATCCTACACCCTTCATCAACCAGATAAATGATGAATGCGCAGGATGCAAAATCTTTTCATTCATGGATGGATTTTCTGGGTATAATCAAATAAATATTCACCCACAGGACCAGTCGAAGACTACATTTATATGACCATGGGGCACATTCGCATACCATAAACTACCTTTTGGTTTAAAGAACGCAGGGGTAACTTTTCAAAGGGCTATGAACTATGCCTTCCATGACATCAAGAGCATCATTCAACCATATCTCGATGATCTACCGACTCATTTGTGAAAGCGGACTGACCATCCGTAGAATTTGAGAGCTATATTTCTACATTGCAGACACTATAAGATATGACTCAATCCGCACAAGTGTGCTTTTTGTGTCAGTTATGGTCATTTACTTGGTTTCATAGTTTCTAAGGATAGGATTCGACTCGACCCATGTAAGGTTTAGGCAATCATTGATATGCCTCCACCTTCAAATTTGCTTCAGATTCAGAAACTCCAAGGGAAAGCAAACTTTCTGAGGAGGTTCATTCCAAACTATGCCGAACTTGCTAAAGGTTATACGCATCTTTTGAAAAAAGAAGTGCCCTTTAACTAGGATCAGGTTGCACAAGCTTCCTTTGATGCTCTAAAGAAAATCCCTAATAAAAGCATCATTAATGTACGCTCTTGACTATCAAAAAGACTTTAACCTGTATCTAGCTGCAGTAGATACGACCATCGCAATGGTTTTAGTTCAAGAAGACAATGGAATTGAACACCCTATCTATTATTTAAGTCGAAACTTAAATGGTACAGAAAGCAAGTACTCCTATGTTGAAAAGCTGGCTCTTGTAGCTATTCAAGCAATACAGAGATTTTGATACTATATCCTCTTTCGCAAAACTACCATTTTGTCAGATTGCAACCCTATGACTTACATTCTGTCTTGTCAGTTACTAGAGGGAAAATATTTGAAATGGATAGCCATTTTGCAAGAGTTTGATCTGGAATTCGTAAAATCCAAATCAAAGAAATCTCTAGTTTTTGCGGAGTTACTATGTGACTTCCCATCGTCGTCCAACAACTCAACATCCAAAGCATCAATCTTGGATGAATCTTTGTTTCTAATATCGTCAAGCGATCTGTGGTATGGAGATATACTGATCTATCTCCAAACCCAAACATACAGGCCTAATACCTCTCGCTCAGAACAACGACGTAATCAATACCAAGCATAAGACAAAATGATCATCGGTGACACACTTTACCGTCGCGGTATTGATACAGTTCTGCAAAGGTGCCTCACCCATGAGGAGGCCAAAAAAGTCCTGAAAGATTGCCATTCAAGCATGTGTGGGGGGCATCAATCTGGTTACGCTACGGTGCAAATGATCTTACGAGCATGTTACTTCTAGCCAACAATGTTCAAAGATTGCATAATTGCAATCAGAAGTTGCCATGCTTGTCAAATCTTCGACCGCAAAACTAGAATACCACCCGCACCTCTGCATCCAGTAGTTGTTGTTGGGCCATTCACCAAATGGGGCATATATTTCATGACATGTAACCCCACCTCGGCTGGGGGGTGTTATCGGGAAATTTAGTGTCTATGCAAAGCTGCTAGTCCCACTAAGACGGGTAGCTATCTTAGAAACAAACATATTAAAGTTACTTTCATTTTCCTTTATGAAAAGTAGATAGGAGAAGAGCAAATAATACCAACCTCGATCTTTCGCTTGGTTCTCTTGCTTGTTCCTTCTCCCCTTTGACAGATCTTTGTCGCTCCTCCCTTGACCACTCCGCTTCAAAGAGTACCTGTAAAGTCAAAGAAACATAATACCTTCAAAGTGCAGAGATCTACAGTCATAAGCAATATAGGACCAGATATATATTGACCACATACATGCATATATTAGCAAACATACAAGAATGTGGAGGAAAACTTGAATAGATTTATTGATATACAGATTAGAAGAGAGGATTACAACCCATTAATCTGACCTAGTGCCATCCTCCCAGCATGAAAGCCCTTCTTCACCTCATGAAAATCTTAGATCACCCAACACTATGATATTCCACCAGGAAACCAACAACACTTCCTTACAAGATACAATCTTCCAGCCTCTAGATCTCTAGGATGAGGGATCCATATATAGATGATTGCAAGGGGGTGAGTCAGCTTCTTGGATTTTGATTAGTGTCCTCTCTCTGATAGTTCTTGATTCCACTTGGAGATTGATGATCTCTTACTCATCCCTGGGCGAATTTAGAGAGGCAAGTGTCACAGGAGAAGTTTCTGGAAGATTCCATGATCATCCACCTTGCAAAATATCTCTGCCATTTGTCTACTCTCGCCCATCACACCCTACAGAAGGGATTTCCAGTATGCATCACACTTTTTACACTGAGCGGGTGAGATGCATCGCACCCTTAGCACTGGGCAATCTGTATGGTCCAGTTTTGACCAGTTCTGAGTAGTTTTCTGTGGATAACTTCTAGGAGATCATGTAATCAGCTGACCTTGTTCCTTTAGGGCATGAAACAACACTTTTAGGGACTCAGAAGCCCTTGGTTTATGGACATATGCGATTGGGTTTGCAGTGCCCAAATATGTCTATAATAGCTGCCCCTAAAGCATGAGGTCGTAGATCTTTGATGTCGGGTGAAATGCTTTATCATGACGATCCGAGGTTCTTTTGAACTGGAAGGTGACCTGTAATAAGATACAATACAATACATTATCTTCATAGCATTTTCATGATCTAGCTGAGGCAGGCATTCCCGTGCTCAACTTTATAAATTCATTTTCATGTACATAAGATAGACAACCGTCTGTGTGGCAGACTAATGATTATGGTAGAGCCATCATCCTTTGATTTGGATGATCATCTGTGCAGCAATGATGTACATATGATGTCTTTATTTTCCTAAACATATCGCAGCCCAGATGGATGAAACTAGATATTGGGTCTTCAAAATCATCCAATCTTCCCCTGAAGTACAAGTCGATCCACATGAAAAATGTTCTGGAGTCGAACATGGAAAGACATCGCCTAATTACCAGCCAATGATGTAAGTTGTTAACAGGTGCGAGAGGAATAACTGATAATGATGATGACCCTCAAGGTACTACATTACAATTCGTGTGGTGTGAAAAAAGGGCTTGGCGTCAAACACCACGCAAAATCTTTCGGTCGAGCACCATTGATGTAAACCTATCGCCGGAAGTGAGAAACTTTCCATTGAGGCATGCAAGCTTCAAAGTACTGAAAGGGTTGTTCCTAGGTCAACTTCTTGGATAATGAGTTGTCATCGACAAGAAGTGACCCATCGTAGGAGGGCCTTAATGAATCCCACATCTATGAAATGGAACGGAGTAACTGATTTTGTGGAGGTGAAAACGATCTGATGATACAGGGTTCAGGATGGCGGTAGTGAAGGAATGAAGCGTGAAGGTATTACAGCGGGTGAGACACAAGCTGGGTTGGTGAATTCTCTGATCAACTTCTCTTGAACATATCAGCGACACTGAAATGGATTGGTAGCGTTAACCCCAAAGATGGATGGTACGGTGGACCAATGGTAATATGACCGGTGAACGGAATAACCCAACCCGACTCAATCATGGTGATGGAGTGAAAAGTGTCATGTTCAAGAGCGGACTCGCTACCAATAAAGTTTCTTCAAGTTTTCTTCCTAATTTTCCCCAGTCATTGCTGACCAGTACCTCTTTATTTTTATCAAGCTTGAGGAGGATAACATATGCTTGTTCTATAATTTTCCCTTTGGGAAATCCCGTCGCTATGTTTTAACGAGCCTAGCGACAGTGAAACCCATTCTTGTATGCATGGACAAGTTTGTCTATTGGTTTTAACAAGTTTAATGGCAAATATAACTTGGTCCTTTTTCAATTTTAGAGAGTCTGAAAAGGGCGGAAAGGAAACTCCAGTAATCATTTTTCGTCATATAATCCCTTAAGTCCGAAAAAGTATGAAATAATACGAAAGGGATGAATTTTCGATAGTTTTAACGAGACGAACATGACAAGTTCTCGATCTTTTTGTGTAATAATCCCTCGGGTCCAAAAAGATTAAAACCTAGAGGAGGGATAGCACTCCCAGTAGCTTTAACGAGCTGGAGAGGCCAACTGCTCGGCAATCTTTTCATATTTTACGAGTCAGGTGAAAAGAGCTTGAAGGAGACTCGTCTTTGAGGAACGAGTAATATTTTCGGGTAGCTTCTAATTCCAGGTAAGGTTTGGAATTTTCCAATCATGGAAGTGTCACAAGGATGGCTAACAGAATCACTCTTCGCAGTTGTTCCTCAAAAGGTTAAACAATCAAATGGAGGCGTATGATCAGCTAAACAGAGTGGAGGTGATGGCAAGAACACGACCAAGGCTCAGAAGCTGATGATAATGCATTCACAAAGGTTATTTGCCGGAGTTTGGTTCATTTTTAATGAGCTTAAACTCTAGGGAAACATTTGCTCATTGCTTAGGTTTAATTTTTAACGAGCTTGAACTTCGCACAAAAACTACTCGTGATGATGGTCATTGATATTCGACCCATCTTTAACACTATGTTCTTTTGCTAGTCATACTACCTATTCAATTGCTCCATCAAACTGATTAGAAATTAGAATACATACCTGAAAAATGAGTTAAAGCACTAATACCCTACTTGAATTACATGAAAAGTAACTTAAAAGTAGTTTTTTACCCCTCATTTTACCATTTCATTTGAGCTTGAGACTGTTGGAGCTTTGGAGGTGTTTTCCCCCTTGATTTTCACTAGCTGATTCTAGGAGATCCTGTGGACGATTCTTGGCACCATCTGGACCAGGTAGGAGCTAAACCTGTGCTCTTCAGTTGCATTCCTTTCTTTTTGAATTCTGAGCATGTTTCCCTGCTTTCCTGAGCCTCTGGGATTTGAACAATTCATTTTGCCCCATCGTACCCTGTGTACATCGAAAGGTGTGATTCATACTAGGCTAGCCACTGGCTAGTCAGTATGCATCACTCCTAGTACACAGCCAGGGTGCGATGGGTGCAAGGAGGGAAATTTATGCACTATTTTTTCATAGAAATTCTGCCTGTTGTTTTTGCCAAATTAGGATCCTGACTCTTCTCTTGTTTGTTTTCAGAGATTCATCGTAGCAAAATGGTTGTTACATGGTGAGAATGTGAGCATGAAGAAGAGGACATGGTTGCTTTACATGATCCGGGTACGATAACTGCATTGCGGAACTGTGGTTTGCTCAAGTTCTTCCGCATCTCTAGCATGAGGCAACAAATCAACTTGTTGCAATATTTCCTCGATGCATGGGATCCTACCAACCAGGTGTTCTATATTAGAGGAAAATCCATCCCCTTGACTATCGTGGACATCTATTTTTTGACAGGTTTATCGAGGAGTGGTGCCCCTCTCTCACTATCAGGTTCCACCCGTGGGGGCGAATCCATGAGGGATTATATTCACCGATACTGTAGAGAAGGATCTTAGCCAAGTAGGGACGGCAAGATCAACATCTGAGATGTCACTGACCGGTCTTTGAGGACCATCTTGTTCACCTTTGCTAGACTGGCTGGTAGTGTGGCTCTTCACTTGGCCAACAAGTCCTATATGCAGTATGCCTTAGAATGCCTTGAACCAAAGGTGTTCAACTGGTGTGATGCGGTACTTCTAGTGATAAAAGAACAGCTTACCAAGGTGAAAAATGGGCGATCTAAGAACTTTGGCTATGGTTCCATTTTGACCACTTTCGCCTTGGATAAGATTCCACTGATGTAGCCACAATACATTTCACTTGGTTTGCCGCAACCAACTAAGCCACAGATGCAGAGATGGGTTGACCTTATGGCCTGACATGCTGGTCAGCCACAGGTTTCTTTCTCTAATTCTTTCTTTGAGTGGTTCAACCGTCAGGAGATGGTTTATGTCGAGTGTCCATATGCTGGTATGTATTTTCAGGGTGGCCCAGATTTGGTGTTGCCGACTGGTGAGTAGTGGAGTGTTGTAGGTAAAATTTCTGACCATATACCTATTTATTTCTTTTATAATGTTCCTGTGCTTTCTTTTATCAATTCTAATCAAAATTCATGTGCTCATGTAGATATCGGACCGGTGCGACCAGCAGTGCACCTGAGAGCACTAGTTGTCATTCCAGCAGGAGAGGCTGTAGGGAGGGCTATCCTTCATGACCTGGATGTGGCTGAGACTCTTGCAGCATTGTTGGATTAGATCGAAGGCCTCACTCTCGGTATCCCGGATGTGAGGGCTGACGAGCTGCCTCTGAGATTACAATGACATACTACTGGCATGCCACGTCGATGGACTAGGCTTTTACGCATGATTGCACAGGTGGCAACCTGTTATCACCAACACCATTAGACTAGGGTGCCCCCTAGTATTTTGAGTTTTTGGGTCATTTGACTGATTTTGTCTCGGACACAGAACACTATGTGTAAACCATAAATAGTTATATATATATATTTTTTTTTTGAGCTTCATTTTGGTTAAGTTACATGATCCTGATGCAAATATTAATGAAATGCTTTTCTTTTATAAATTTCGCAAATGTTTATCTAACACATAATTTGCCAATGAATCTTTTAATGTGTTTAAGTTTCTGGAAATATGTTGACATTGGATTGAATAGAACTGTCTTTCCAAAATCTTGACCCTTAGGAACATGCGATAGATAGCTGGATTTCGTACAGAATAGATATTGGTGAGCTGTAGAATGGCGAGCTGCGACTCTAGCCTGACAACAAGTCGACATATGCCATGTGCGATGGCATCAGAGAGGAGCTCTAGCAATGCGCTATATTCAGTGATGTTGTTCGTTGATCGGCCAATACATACCCCTTTGAAACTCACTAACTCGCCGCTTGGATCAAAGATGGCCCAGGCCACAGAAGATAGGTTCCGCGAACTATGGCTCGCTCCGTCAACATATCCAACAAATGATTCCAATGGGTTCAACATTTGTAACAAATGCAAAAGTGGGTTACCTAACCAAAACGATTTCTCTTAGCGAAAACAAAAATGTAACAAAAGCATAGGGGTTACTATACTGAGTCAAGCATAGTAACGCTTAAGGTACAACCTGTTGCGGGGTTGTGCCAGTGGAATCCCATCATAATCCACTAACTCGTAGGCTCCTTTTGCTAGTACACGTTTAACAATATAGGGGCCCATCCATAAAGATTTGAACTTACTTATTCCTAACTTGTCGAACTCCTGGTTGTAAAGTAAGACCAGGTCATCTTTTGAGAAGACACGAGGTTTGACATCCTTGTCAAACTGCACCTTGACTCATTTCTTATGGGCTTCGTTAGCCAAGGCAGCATCATGACGGGTTTCATCCAATTGGATTAATTCCAAGAAACGAGCCTCCTCTTCTGAAGTTCCTGGGAGAAGGTCGACTGCAAGCTTGAGGGACAAGATTTCGCACTGAAATGGTAAGATTGCTTCCAGGCCATACACCAATTGAAAGGGTGTAAACCCGATCGTATTCCTTACCGATGTCCAGTATGCCCATAAGGCTGAGTACAAGCTCAGGTGCCAACTCTGTTTATGGACGCCAATAATCCTTTGCAGCATGTGCTTCAGGACCTTCTTGATTGCCTCAACTTATCTGTTAGCTTGCGGATAATACAGAGTAGAGTTGTCATGGGATAGTCCTAATTTGGCAACCAACTCAACCATCATGTGATTGTGAAAATGCGATCCATGATTTGTGACTATAGCTTGTGGAACACTAAATCTGGAGACTAAATGATTGAAAAAGAAAAGAGCAGTCGTTTCACCATTGTTGTTTAATGTAGGCATCGCCTCGGCCCATTTGGTAAAATAGTCTACTATGACTATAATATACCCATGCGCCCTAGCCGAGGTGGGGTTACATGTCATGAAATCTATGCCCCATTTGGAAAATGGCCCAACAACAATTACTGGCTACAGAGGTGCGTGTGGAATTCTGGTTTTGTGATTGAAGATTTGACAAGCATGGCAACTTCTGACTGCGGTTATGCAATCCTTGAACATTGTTGGCCAGAAGTATCCTGCTCATAAAATCTTTTGAGCCGTAGCATAACCAGATTGATGCCCTCCACACGCACCTGAATGACAATCATTCAGGACTTTTTCGGCCTCCTCATGGGTGAGGCACCTCCGTAGAACTGTATAGATACCATGACGGTAAAGTGTATCATTGACGATCACGTAGTCTTTTGCTTGGTATTGAGTATGTCACCACTCTGAATGGGAGATATTAGACCTATATTTTTGGGTCTAGAGATAGATGATTATATCTCCATACCACAGATCGCTTGAAGATATCAGAAACAAAGATTCATCCACAATTGTTGCATTGGATGTTGAATCGTTGGACGACGATGGGAGATCATGTAGTAACTCTGTGAAAACTAGAGCTTTCTTTGATTTGGATTTTACAAATTCCAGATCAAACTCTTGCAAAATTTCTATCCATTTGGAATATTTGCCCCCCAGTAACTGTCGCGACAAGATATAAGTCATGGGGTTGCAATCTAACAAAATGGTAGTTTTTCGAAAGAGGATGTAGTGTCGAAATCTCTGTATCACTTGAACAGTTGTGAGAGCTAGCTTTTCAACATAGGAGTACTTAGTTTCTATATCATTTAAGTTTCATCTTAAATAATAAATAGGATGTTCAATTCCATGGTCTTCTTGAACAAAAACCATTGCTATGGTCGTATCTGCTACAGCCAAATACAGGTTACAGTCTTTTTGATAATCGGGAGCATACATTAATGATGCTTTTATTAGGGATTCCTTTAACGCATCAAAGGAAGCTTGCGTGACCTGATCCCAGATGAAGGGTACTTCTTTTTTCAATAGACGAGTATAACCTTTGGCAAGTTCGACATAATTTAGAATGAACCTCCTCAGAAAGTTTGCTTTCCCTTGGAGTTTCTAAATCTGAAGCAAATTTGAAGGTGGAGGCAAATCAATGATTTCCTAAACCTTACATGGGTCGAGACGAATCCCGTCTTTCGAGACCACAAAGCCAAGTAAATGACCAGAACTGACACAAAACGCACATTTGTGTAAATTGAGTCATATCTTGTAGTGTCGGCAATGTAGAAATATTACTCTCAAAAGTTGTGGATGACCAATCCACTTTCGCGAATGAGCAAGAAGATAATCGAGATATGGTTGAACGATGTTCTTGATTTCATGGAAGGCATAATTCATTGCCCTCTGAAATGTTTCCCCTACGTTCTTTAAACCAAAGGGTAGCTTAAGGTATGTGAATGTGCCCCACAAACAAATAAATGTAGTCTTTGACTGGTCCTCTAGGCGGATATTTATTTGATTATACTCGAAAAATCCATCCATAAATGAAAAGATTTCACATCTGGTGCATTCATCAATTATCTGGTCAATGAAGGGTGTAGGGTAGTTTTCTTTTGGACAAGCTTGGTTTACATCCCTATAATTGACGCACACTCTAATCTTTCCTTGTTTTTTCATTATAGGTACAATATTCAATACCCAATCGATTAGAGGAACTGGGTAGATAAAACCAACATGGAGAAGTTTTTCAAATTTCGCCTTAAGGGCAACGGCTTTCTTGGGGTGCACCTGTCGGAGCCGTTGTTGTACTGGTTTTACATCTAGATACATCTTAATTTCGTGTTCAACTATGCTCGAGTCAATGCCTAGCATTTCCTCATATGACCATGCAAAGACATCTCTGAACTTGCGAAAGGGAGCATAATATATTTCTAGTTCTGAAGGAGAACAAGATTTTCCGACATGAATATTCTCTACAACATTTGGTTTGGTCGAGATATTTATGGCGATAGTCTCTTCAATATTGGATAGGTTCCGCTCGGAATCCACCTTATTTACAGTATTTGATAGAAAACCAAAAACTGAGGGATGATCAATGTCACTGGAACTATCTTCCTTACAATCCCGAAGATGGGAACAATGGTGGTAATCTTCCCATGGTGCCCCATCAATCATTATTGACTGAACAATTCCTTCATCTATAGAATGTACTTGCGACCAAGGATCTGAAGGGGTGCCATGTTCCTTAGACCTATCTATCCAAACACTTGATGAGCGTTGATTTGGGTTCGCCTCCCATGCCGAAAACATTGATTGCTACAATATTTCTATTGGGCTTGGAGGCAAAACCTCACGATGATCCATGCTAACATCGTGATCGGATATCTTCTGAATGGAAGACACCATATTGTAGGTTCCTACCGTGGCCACTTCCGCTAGATTGTTTGGAGGCGGTAGGGAAAAAGTCCCCATTAACGTATGGTCTTTTAGTAGGCCTACTCCGATATTTTGAAGTGAATGAGGGCTTCCATGGATCATCGGAATGCTTCCTGTAACGTGTGAACTGTTGGGGAGAAATTTTTGTTGGTCGATGATTGTAATTCCTCCTTGGAAAGGAAATGCAATCTTTCTGAAGTACGTCGACACAACTGCAGCCATAGCATATATCCAAGGCCTTCCTAGTAGGATGTTGTAATCGAGGTTTCCATCGATAACTTCAACATCAATTTCTATTGTCTTGCCCCCCATTTCAACTTGCAAGTTACTTAAAATCCTGTATGGAGTGTATGTTCGTCCATGAAATGCTTTCAACATCGTTAACGATCACGACAAGGGTGGTGAGCCCAAAGTTTTCTGGCAACTCATCGACATAATACATATGCTCCCTCATCAATAATTGTTCGATGAACAATTTTGTTGAGGGATTTCACTTGAATAAGGAAAGAAAGTTGAGCTGGCAACTGAGGGTCATATCCTTTATGATTAAAGGCCACAAGGTTTGAATCCGCTGGGTCAATCCCACCTATTGTTGATAATAGAGCCTACTTTTGGGAGGGCAATTTTGCAGTACCTCAAGTTTCGACATAGCAGATGGCGATTGGGCTAGGTCCTCTACTATATTATAATTCTGTGCCACTCTGGCATGAGGATTAAATGTCAATTTGTGTACTACTCCCTTTGGCAGCTTTATCGTTAGCTCAGGAATGATGGGTGGCACAACTACGGTCAAAGTTGTTGTCGAACTACTAGGTTGATCAGTAGCCTTGTTGTTCGACAGTTGTGGACTCTCATAATCTCTATTCCTTGTCGATATCAAAGCATCATTTTGTTGTTTTGAAATGGACAACATAAGCACTTGGGATGGGGAAGCATTTTCACTAGCAACCAGATTGGTTCTCGGGTTTGGAAATGGATCATTCAATACTGCCGAGGTTTTTGAACTCTTCAAGAATTTTCTAAGCTCAGCTTTATGTGGACAATCTTTCGTCTAATGATCCTCATCACATATAAAGCATGGATGACTTGGTTTCCTATCTCCAGAAGGGTTTGTAGAATATTTTTCAGGAGATGGCTCCTCCTATTTTTCTTCTTCCCTTTATTTTTCTTCTTGCCTCCTAGTTGCTTCGGTTCTTTTCCCTTGTCAGTTGACATGGCATTTACCTCTGAGGCGAGAAGTTCTTCATTTGCATTTTGACTAGAAACTGTGCGAGCTTTCTTCGATGTAGCCTTTACGGTTTTCGCGCTAGTCGTACCTATCACACCATCACCGGCATGAGAGTCTTTGTTTGATTTAGGAGGAGGAGGAATGGAAAATTTTGGTCTAGGAGCATCAAGGATTTTGTCATAGAGCATTCCAGACTGAGTATAAATCAAGTCTAGATATTGTGCACGAGCAATAACTTTCTCTTCAATGACGACCCCTCCCTTTGCCATATCTTCTGTTATAGAAGGTAACAATGACTTAATAAACCATTCAGCTAATAACTGATCAAGAACATATGTTTTTACCATTCTACGACGACGCCCCACTCATACATATGATCAGATATATGAGTGGCTGTCGTCTATTTGAAATTGGTAAGAAGCTTTGTTCCTATTTCAAACCTTATGAGTAATTGAAAATGGGTTAAAAATGTTGTGGCAAGGGTGCTAAGTTATCGAATGAAGCTCTAGGAAATTCAATGTACCATTTTGCTGCCGAACCAGTTAACGTTCGCTAAAAAAGGCCAAGCCTAATCGAATCATCATTTAGAGTGTTAGATGAACACCATAGATGAAAGGTCATCACATGATTCGACGGGTCTTCACCTGGATTTCCATTAAATTTAGGAATATCCGATGGAAGTTTATGAGGAATCGTAGACCACCAAGGGACATAAGCAATTGGATCATTTGTTAGCCGATTTAGATCTGGTAACTCTAAAGTCTCCAGGAAGGGCAAATGTTGATTCAAGCTCGGCGAAGCATACCCAGGATAGGATGGTATCACCTGAGCAGTGGGTCTTTGCATACCAACATAATGCATTTGATGCTGATAACTTTTGTAAGGTTGATGAGCATAACCATTATGAAATGATTGATGTTGATCGTTTTGAATATACGGCTACCCATTACTTGCAAAGATTTGTTGCTCAGATCCTTGGTAAACTTGTCAGAATTGTGGTTGTTGATATTGCACCAGCCATGGTTGTGAAACCATTTGTTGTTGTCCAATACTGGCTATTTGACCAAGATGAGGAGTAATAGTGCCCAATTTAACCTGGGTCGCTCCAGTTAGGGAGCCACTAATCGGTGATTGCGACTGTGTCGTGGAGACAGGAGGCTATTTTATTGCAACCTAAGAAACTTGAGGTTGGCATACAACAGGCAATGCTTGTACTTGTGATACTGTCACAATGGCTAGTGTAGTGGGAATATTTTACACAAGTAAGCTTTGTTGCATTGAGTATACAACTCTTGGTTGTTGAGGCAGTATTGGAACCCAACCGCTGGATGTAATTCCAACATGACCCAAATTTTGTTGCAAACTCCCATATGGTTGTTCTCCCCGAGGAAACAATGAAAGGGTATACTGCCCCCCATATGGAAGCAATCCAGTGCTCAAAGGAACGATTGGCCTTTGGGGACAGGACTGTCCAAATTGATACTGTTGTGAAGGATCAATTTATTGAGACTCAACATAAGAGATTCAAGATATTATTTTGGACGAACAAACGAGAACAGACCATACTGTCAAAACAGTTCCTTGATGGGCTCCAACATGCGATTGAGAGCTAGTTGGGACAGATGGTATACCGGCGAACATTTTTGGAGTAGTAGCAGGAGGTTCTGCTACTGCTACGTCAGATAACACACTCCTAGATGTCAATGGTTGTTCAAACATGTCTACTCTATCCAAAATATTTCCTAGCAATTCTACAGGAACTTGCGATGAAGGGAGACTAACTTCTGATGACGAAGGATATAGGGTGATCCCGGCTCTAAAATGCAATGGAGTACTGGATGGAGCATCCTCCACAATCCCTTCTATAGCAATCAATCCAGGCAGAAGAGGTAGACTGTTAGGGCCGTAAAATATTTCTGGTGTCGAAGAAGGTATAGATTCTGCAGCGACAGTTGTTTGGGGAATAACACCTTCCGAATCAGCTGTAGATGGAGCCGGTTCAGGACTAAAGGTGTTTACCATTACACTAGGATTAGTTCTAATGTCCTCTTGTGCCTGCGGAATTTATTCTGTAGAGGCAGGGATACCAGAAATGGTTGGAGTAACCGGAGTCTTTAAGGATGTCGGAACACTTGTTCCAACCAAACCAGGGGACTTTGATCTGGTTAAACGAGTTCGATTTGTCCAGAATAGTTTCATTTTCGGAGTCAAACATGGTTGACTCGTAAGTCTCCATGAATGACGGGGTTTCGATTGACTTTCTTCCACGATTACGGATTACTTGATCAACTGAAAATAAAGGGGAAAAATGATTCTAAATTTAATGAATTTTAGACACTTTGACACAACTTTCTTTTTCAATTTTTAAGAGTCGATAAAAAGCAAAAGATGACTCTAGTCGCCTTCGATTTTTAATGAGCTTGAAGTGAAAAGTGCTCAGATGGACCTTTTCCTTTAAGGAGTCTAAAAAGGAACGAAAGAGACTACTCTGGAAATCTAGACAGAGGGATTACCAAACCAATCGCAAAACTACAGAATACTTTTTACGGTACGAAATTCAATCTTCCCGAATGTTATGATCAGTGCATTGCAATCAATAGGGCAGCAGACAAGGCTTCCTAAGGATAAAGGATATAGCCTCTTGTGGTCTCCCAATATATACTCGACGGTACATGGGAGCACAAGTCTGTACTGGCACTTGTCGCCTCAAAGAGGAGGAATCACCCAACCTACGATGAAAGCGATAGTTACCAGGCTTTACGATGCTGGAATATGTCTCTGGCTTAGACTTCTAAATGTTGTGTGTTAGGTTTCAAAGCGTTTTTATGTTCATTGAATTTATTTTACAGTTGATCTTTCTTAAGAAGTTTGCCTTTCAGGTTCACCGCGTGATGTAGATATAAAATTCCTAAAATGAAATCTAAGATGATAAACAATCGTTTAATCTTCTTTTTGCAATGAAAATCCTAGCTACTAAGGAAAGAGAAGTGGAATTATTTCAACAAAGAGCAGAGAGCACACACTAGATGCACTGTCCTAATTCAAAATCAACAAGCAGTCTAAATGAAAATGAATGTGCATTTATTTGTTTTCACTTTCTTAATGTGTGAATGACAAAAAGAATGCTAAGTACAAATTTGAATTGTTTCAAGCGACAATACTAGCGATTTTCTTTTCAAAAAACGGAAGGAAGATAATGACGACACTTTGTGATTTTGAATTGAAAACTGCTTTCGACACTTGAAAAACTATTAATTCAAATCAAATGCAAGAGTAACTATATAATCAACCATCAAGAACAATAGGATTCTTTTCTTTGACTGAAAACAACACTTGCGACACTTCCAAATCAAAATACAATAGCTTGATTACGCTACTTCTTTGTAAAGGAGAATTGTAAATGGTGAAAAATACATTAAAAAATTTATAGTTCCTTGTACTATGGAGGTTGAATCATGCAAAGGAAGGGAGTTTCCATAGTGGTATACTGATCACAGATAGCAAAACTCCTGAATAAAGCTGAAAAGAGTGAACAAAAAACCAAAATCTGGAAGCAGAAGAGGTTGTATCTGATCATCGCACCTATAACATAGGGAAAGTGTGATGCATCTTACCTACTGCACACGGGAGGTGCGATGCATCCAGATTACTAAGAGGAGAAGGTGTGATGGTCCAAGGATGAGACTTCAACTTGGTTCTGGGTCACAGTTTGCAGCTTAGTTCAGGGATTTAGGCCGAGAAAATGATTGTGAGTAAATGCAAATCATAGGGGCTGATCTAATGAGGCTACTTGAGCCACCACCAGGGAAATTAGGATGTTTGCAAATCAATTGTTCAGTTTATAAACAAAACCCGGAGATAGACTGAAGCAGCATTGATCTACTTTGCACTTGCAATGCAAATGCAGTTCGAAGGCTAGCTGGCTTGACTTCAGGCTCCATCTGTAAGTTTAAAAAGCAAACAAGTATAGACAAGCAAACAAACTACTCGCTCCCCAGTGGAGTCACCATTTTTTTATCAAGAAATCTAGTGTCTATGCAAAGTTGCTAGTCCCACTAAGACGGGTAGCTATCTTAGAAACAAACATATTAAAGTTACTTTCATTTTCCTTTACGAGAAGTAGATAGGAGAAGAGTAAAGAATACCAACCTCGATCTTTCACTTGGTTCTCTTGCTTGTTCCTTCTCCCCTTTGACAGATCTTTACCGCTCCTCCCTTTACCACTCCGCTTCAAAGAGTACCTGTAAAGTCAAAGCAACATAATACCTTCGAAGTGCAGAGATCTACAGTCATAAATGATATAGGACCAGATAACATACAAGAATGTGGAGGAAAACTTGAATAGCTTTATTGATATAGAGATTAGAAGAGAGGATTACAAACCATTGATTTGACCCAGCACCATCCTCCCAGCATGAAAACCCTTCTTCACTCATGAAAAGCTTAGATCACCCAACACTATGATATTCCACCAGGAAACCAACAACACTTCATTACAAGATACAATCTTCCAGCCTCTGGATCTCTGGGATGAGGGATCCATATATAGATGATTGCAGGGGGGTGAGTCAGCTTCTGGGATTTTTATTAGTGTCCTCTCTCTGATAGCTCTTGATCCACTTAGAGATTGATGATCTCTTACTCATCCCTGGGTGAATTTAGAGAGGCAAGTGTCACAGGAGAAGTTTCTGGAAGATTCCATGAGCATCCACCTTGCAATCTGTCCCTACCATTTGTCTACTCTCTCCCATCGCACCCTACAGAAGGGCTTTCCAATATGCATCACACTTTTTACACTGAACAGGTGAGATGCATCGCACCCTTAGCACTGAGCAATCTGTATGGTCCAGTTTTGACCAGTTCTGAGTAGTTTTCTGTGGAGAACTTCTGGGAGATGATGTAATCATCTGACCTTCTTCCTTTAGGGCATGAAACAACACTTTTAGGGACTCAAAAGCCCTCGGTTTATGGACATATGTGATTGGGGTTGCAGTGCCCAAATATGTCTATAATAGGGGGCATGGGTATTTCATAGTCGCAGTTTACTATTTTACAAAATGGGTCGAGGCGATGCCTACATTAAACAATAGTGGTGAAACGGCTGCTCTTTTCTTTTTCAATCATGTAGTCTCTATATTTGGTATTCCACAAGCTATAGTCATAGATCATGTATCGCATTTCCACAATCACATGATGGTTGAATTGGTTGCCAAATTAGGACTATCCCATGACAGTTCTACTCCATATTATCCGCAAGCTAACGGAAAAGTTGAGGCCATCAAAAAAGTCCTGAAGTACATGCTGCAAAGGATGATTGGAGTCCACAAATGGAGTTGGCACCTAATCCTATATTCGTCCTTGTGGGCATATAGGACATCGATGAGAAATGCAACTGGATTGACACCCTTTCAGCTGGTGTATGGCCTAGAAACGGTCTTACCAGTTTTGTGTGAAATTTCATCTCTCAAGCTTGCAGTCGACCTTCTCCCCAAAACTTCAGAGGAAGAGGCTCATTTGTTGGAACTAATCCAATTGTATGAAACCCATCGTGACGTTGCCTTAGCTAACGAAGCTCATAAGAAACAAGTCAAGGCGCAGTTTGACAAGAATGTCAAACACCGTGCCTTCTCAGAAGGTGACCTGGTCTTACTTTATGATCACGAATCCAATAAATTGAGAGCAAGTAAGTTCCAATCATTATGGATGGGTCCCTACATTGTTAAGTGAGTATTAGCAAAAGGAGCGTATGAGCTAGTAGATTACAATGGGATTCCACTGTCGCAACCCCGAAACGGGTTGTATCTTAAGCGTTACTATGCTTGACTAAGTGTAGTAATCTCTTCATATGATTTTGTTACATTTTTGTTTTCGTCAAGAGTGATCGTTTTGGTTAGGTAATCCACTTTTGCATTTGTTGAAGATGTCGAACCTATTGGAATCATTTGTTGGATACACCGACGAAGCTAGTCGTAGTACGCGGAACCTATCTTTTGCAGCCTGGGCCATTTTTGATCCAAGCGACGAGTTAGTGAGTTTCATAGGGGTATGTATTGGTCGCTCAACGAACAACATCTTTAGAAATTTTGAATAATATGACACTTATTCACAGAGATTATCCCGATTATACACTAATTGCAGAATACATGCATAATACATAACCTCCTCTACGTTGATCATCAATTTGCAGTATTAAAGAAACAATCACATGCACACATTGAAGCATCAATCACACATATCAACACAGTATATCACTGGGGAAAGCATCTCGCTAAAAAACCCAAACTATCTGTATATTATATTGATTGAGAACATGTAACAATACATAGTACAATACTCCTCGCAAGTACTCAGTACTATCTCCACCTGTTACACACAAACTAGCTCAGATCCAAAGCAATCACTGGTTCAAATCTCCTCCGCTACTTGCCTGCCTCTACTGCGCAATCTTGCATGAGAATGATGAGAATGGCTGAACCAAACTCGTATTTCCTTTGTGTAACACTACGCAATCCTCATTGGCAACTCAATCCCACTGATTGTGCAAATCACATGCACAACTATAGTCACAACTGACAGCTGTCTTTCCCTTTCACTCACCTCTAACACTTGTCTCCACTGAACTGTCCAGTGCACTGAGTTAACTGATGTATTCTTCAGTTGCTTTATGAGATTAATAATAAGTGAATTAATTAATAACTAATTTCACACCACTCATCACTTAGTCTATTGTTTAGTTAGACTAAATTACAACTAGTTCAACTAAGTCAAACTGAACACAACTCCATCAACTCCTGATCCAACTCCACAGAACTCAATCACTGAAGTCCTAACTGAAGTCCTTCATGCAATAGCTCAAGTAACCCATAGGAACCACGTACTTCCTTCATGCAGTTGCATGTGTCACATCCGTAGCTCGAACTGAAGTGCTCCAAGAGAATAAGATAATGTTTATAGTCCAAATATTATTAAGAGCTAATAATATTTGACTGTTCTATTTTTAGCCTAATAGTCTAAAAATAAACTCTGCCCATATGTCTAAAAATAGAGGTCCATATATTTTTACCAACTTGACCAGTCATCCACAAATAGCATCCTACAACTCATATACCATGACCCATATGTCTAAAAATAGACTTTGCGCCAAAAATAGCCTGCGGGCCCACTTAGTGAAGGCAACTTCTTTCCACTAAGCTCCATCATCTTGTTGAATTCTCAATAACATCGCTGAGTACAATGTATTGATAGAGCTTCTCTCTGATGCCATTGCACATGGCATACACCGACTTGTTGTTATGCTAGACTCACAATTCATCATCCTACAGCTTATTGGCATCTATTCCGTTCGGAATCCAACTATTTATCGTATGTTCCTAAGGGTCAGGATTTTGGAAAGACAGTTTCATTCTTTTCAATATCAACACATTTCCAAAAACTTAAACACATTAACTAATTCATTAGAAAATTGTGTGTTAGATAGACATTTGCAGCATTTATAAAAGAAAAAGCATTTCAATCAACATTTGCATCAGGATCATATAACTTAACCAAAATAAAGCTCCGAAAATCAAAAATACATATAACTATTTATAGTTTTTTACAAAATGTTTTGTGTCAAGGACAAAATCGGCCATACGACCCAAAAACTCAAAAATGCAGGAATGCACCCTAGACTAATGGTGCTGGTGATAACAAGTCACCGCCTGTGCGATCATACGTAAGAGCCTAGTCCATCGACTCAGCACGCTAGTGGAATGGCGCCGTAATCTCAGAGGTAACTTGTCGGTTCTCACATCCTGAATACCAAGGGTGAGACCCTTGATCTGATCCTGCAATATTGCAAGGGTCTCTGCTACGCCCAAATCACGAAGGACAGCCCTCCCTACAGCCTCTCCTGCTGGAATGGTAGCTGCTACCCTCGGGCGAACTGCTGGTCACACTGGTCCAATATCTGCACAAATATATAGGTTTAATTAGTCTTGATAACATTTAAAAAACACGATAACATTATAAAAGTAATAAATAGAGATATAGTCAGATCTTTTTACCTATAACACCCCACTTCTCGCCAGCTGGCAGCACCAAATATGAGTCGCCCCGGAAATCCATCCCAACATATGGATACTCGATATAAACCATCTACTGACGGTTGAACCACTCAAAGAAGGCATCAGAGAATGAAATTTGTGATTGATCAGCATGTCTGGCCATAAGATCAACCCATCTCTGCATCCGTGGTTCCATCGGTGCTGGCAGTCAGAGTGAAATGTATTGTGGTTGCATCAGTGGAATCCTCTAACAAGTTAAAAGTGGTTAGAATAGAACCATAACCAAAGTTCTTGGATATTATGGTCTTCATCTTGGAAAGTTGTTCTTTTATAACTAGAAGTATTGCATCACACCAGTTGAATACCTTTGGTTCAAGGCATTCCAAGGCATACTGCATATAGGACCTGTTGGCCAAGTGAAGAGCCACACTACCAACCAATCTAGCAAAGGTGAATAGAATATTCCTCAAGGACCAGTCAGTGACATCTCGAATAATGATCTTGTCATCCCTGCTCAATTGAGATCCATCTCTACAGAATCGGCGAATTTAATCCCTCACGGATTCACCCCCACGGGCAGATCCTGATAGTGAGAGAGGGGCACCATGCCTCGACAACCCAGTCAAGAAGTAAATATCCTCAACTATCAATGGGATGGATTTGCCTCTAATCTAGAACAGTTGGTTGGTAGGATCCCATGCATTGAGAAGATATTGCAACAAATTGATTTGTTGTCTCATGCTAGATATGCGGAAGAATTTGAGAAAGCCACAGTTTCACAATGCAGTAACCATACCTAGATGATGTAAGGCGATCATATCCTCTTCTTCATGCTTTCATTCACACCATGTAACGACCATCTTGATCTGATGAATCTGTGAAAAACAAACAAGGGAAGAATTAGGACCCTGATTTGGGAAAAAACAGGGAAAATTTCCATGAAAAAATAGTGCATAAACTTTCCTCCCTGCACCAATCGCACCCTAGTTGTGTATTGGTTGGATTGATACTGACTAGCCAATGGCCAGCTCAGTATGCATTGCACCTTTCGATGTATACTAGGTGCGATGGGGAGAGAACGAATTGTTCAAACCCTTGAGGCCCAGAAAAATAGGAAAAGATGCTCAGAATTAGAAAAGGAAAAAATGCAATTGAAGAGCTCAAGGTTAGCTCCTACCTAGTCTAGACAACACCAACAATAGTCCACCAAATTGTCTGGAATCAGCTGATGAAAATTGAGGGGGAAAACACCTCTAGAGCTCCAACAATTCCAAATTTGAATGAAATGGTAAAAATGAGAAGTAAAACTACTTTTATGTTATTGTTCACGTAATTCAAGTAGGATGTTGGTTTTTAACTCATTTCTCAAGCATGTATTTACATTTCTAATCAATTTGATGGAGCAATTGAACAGGTAGTACGACCGTCAAAAGAACATAGTGTTAATGTTGAATTGAAACAATAGTGACAATAACGACAAATTTTTCCATACAAACAAGAGTGAGTTTCATTGTCGCTAGGCTCGCTAAAACATAGCGACAGGTTTGCCCGAAGGGAAAATTATAGAACAAGCATATGTTGTCCTCCTCAAGCTTGACAAAAATAAAGAGCTACTAGTCAGCAATGACTAGGGAAAAAGGGAAGAATACTTGAAGAACTTCATTGGTGGCAGGTCACTCTTGAACATGACACTTTCACTCCATCACCATGATTGAGTCGGGTTGGGTTATTCCATTCACTAGTCATATCACCATTGGTCGTCCGTACCATCCATTTTTCAAGTTAACGCTACCTATCCATTTCAGTGTCACCGATATGTTCAAGAGAAGTCGCTTAGAGAATTCACCAACCCAGCTTATGCCTCATCCACTACAATACCTTCACTCTCTATTCTTTCATGACCGTCACCCTGAACCTTATATCATCAGATCATTTTCACCTCCACAAAATCATTTGCTCCATTTCATGTCGTAGATGTGGGATTCATTAAGGCGCTCCTACGATGGGTTACTTCTTGTCGACATCAGCTCATTATCAAAGAAGTTGACTTAGGAACAACCCTAGCACTTTGAAGCTTGCATGCCTCAATGGCAAGTTTCTCACTTCCGACAACAGGTTTACATCAATGGCCTTTGACCAAAAGATTTTGCGTGGTGTTCGACATCGACTCATGTATTCACACCACGTGAATTGTACTACAGTACCTTGAGGATCATTATCGTCATCAGTGATTCCTCTCGCACCTGTTAATAGCTTACATCATTGGCTGGTAATCAGGCGATGTCTTTCCATGTTCGACATCAAAACATATTTTCACATGGATTGACTTGTATTTCGGGCAAATATTGAACAAGTTTGAAGACCCCGTATCTAGTTTCATCCATCCAGGTTGTGATATATTCAGGAAAATAAAGACATCAAATGTACTCCATAGCTGCACAGATAATCATCCAAGCTAAGGGATGATGGCTCTACAAGAATCATCAGTCTGACACATAGACAATTGTATGTCCTATGTACATGAAAATGAATTTATAAAGTTGAGCATGGGAATGCCCGCCTCAACTAGATCATGAAAATATTATGAAGATAATGTATTTTATTGTATCTTATTACAGGTCACCTTCCAGTTCGAAAAACCTCGGATCCTCATGTTAAAGCATTTCACCCGACATCAGAAGATTTACGACCTCATGCTTTAGGGGGAAACTATTATAGACATATTTGGGCACTGCAACCCCAATCACATATGTCCATAAAATAAGGGCTTCTAAACCCCTAAAATTGTTGTTTCAAACCCTAAAGGATCAAGGCCAACTGATTACATCATTTCCCAGAAGTTCTCCCTGAAAAACTACTCAGAACTGGTCAAAACTAGACCATATAGACTACTCCATGTTGAGGGTGCGATGCATCTCACCTGTTACACATAAAGGGTGTGGTGCATACTAAAAATTCCTTCTGTAGGGTGCAATGAGCGAGAGCAGACAAATGGCAGAGGCAGTTTGCTAGGTGGAAACCCAGAGAATCTTTTAGAAACTGCTCATATGACACTTGCCTCTCTGAATTCGCCTAGGGATGAGTAAGAGATCATGAAATATCCAAGTGGAAGTAAGGACTATCAGTGAAATGACACTAATCAAAATCCCAGAAGCTGACTCACCCCCCTACAAATATCTATATATGGATCCCTCATCCTAGAGATCTAGAGGCTGGAATTTTGTATTTTATAAGGAAGTGTTGTTGGTTTCTCTGTGAAGCATTGTATTGTTGGATGATCTAGCTTTTCATGAGGTGAAGAGGGCTTTCATGCTGGGAGGATGGCACTGGATTAGACAGTTGGGTTGTAATCCTCTCTTCTACTACTTCTATCAATAAAGCTATTTGAGTTTTCCTCCATATACTTGTATATTTCTGAATCTTGTCTTTGTGTATGCATTTGTATGGTTAATGTACATTTGATCCTATATTGTTTATGGTTATAGATCTCTATGCTTTGATGGTATATTGCTGCTTTGACTCTACAGGTGTTCTTTGAAGCGGGACAATTTAGAAAGGAGTGGCGAAGCTCTATCAAAGGAGGGAGGAAACAAGCAAGGAGCCAAGTGAAAGACTAAGGTTGGTGCTCTCTACTTCTCTCCCATATATCTCTCATAAAGGAAAACACAAGTTACTTTGAATTGTTTGTTTCTAAGATAGCTACCCGTATTAGTCGGACTAGCAGCTGTGAATAGACACTAGTTTTCCCGGAAATAGGTTGCATAAGTGGGATTCTTTCCAAAGCAAAGGCAGTCAAAATGGATCCATAACCAAAAGTCTTGGTTCTTCCAGTCTTTACTTTGGATATTTTATCTTTCATGATAGGAAGTACCGCCTCACACCAGTTGAACACCTTTGGTTCCAGGCATTCCAAGGCATACTGCATCTAGGATCTACTCGCTAAGTGTAAGGCCGCACTACCAGCCAATCTAGCAAGGGTAAAAAGAATGGTCCTCAAAGGTCTATCAGAAACATCCCAGATATTAATATTACCATCTCTGTTGGGTTAGGATCCTTCCCTGCAGAATTGATGAATGTAACCTTTCACTGATTCACCCCCCCCGGCGAGAAAATCTCGATAGTGAACGAGGGGCGCCACGTCTTAACAAACCCATCAGAAAATAAATATCCTCGATCGTGAAAGAAATGGATTTACCCCTGATCTGGAATACCTGGTCAATAGGATCCCAAGCATGAAGAAGATACTGCAACAAACTTATTTGTTGTCTCATGCTAGATAAGTGGAAGAACTTTAGTAAACCAGATTTCCTTAATGCATCCACTGTGCCCTGGTCATGTAAAGTGATCATATCCTCCTCTTCATGTTATCGTTCTTGCCATGAAATGACCATCTTGATCCAACAAATATCTTAAATACAAACATTAAATGAGTTAGGATCCATTTTGGGCAAAAAACAGTTCAATATTTGATGAAAAAACACTATACAAACTTGGCCTTTTGCGCCCATCGCACTTAGCCCTTGAGCAAGGTGAGATGCATATCAGGTTTCCTGTTGGCAACCTAGTATGCATTGCACTTTTCGATAGGGTTAAAATGTGATGATTGGAGAATGAATTTTTAAAACCCTTGAGGCCTAGAAAGATGAAGAAACTTGTCCATAACTGAAAAAAGATGGAATAGAATTGAAGAGCATAAGGGTATCTCCTACCTAGTCTTGACAATGCGAGAAATAATCCACAGAATCTCTCGCAATAGACTGGTGAAATTTGGGGGAAAAAATCGCTTCACAGCTCCAAAATCCAATATTTGAAATGAAATGGTAAAAATGAAATGCTAAAACTACTTTTTATATTTACTTTTCCATGTACTTCAAGTAAATGTTAGTTTTAGTTCATTTTTCATCCATAAATATGTATTTTTAATCAATTTGATGGAGTTTTTAGCAGGTTGAACAACTGTCGATAGAATCTAATGTGTTAATGTTAAATTGAGCTTCTTTTATCGCCGAGCAAACTTTTTGTCTTCTTTTCGAGCTTTGATTCAAAAATGAAAAGAAAAATATAGAGTCCTCTTTAAACCCTTTTCAGATTCTCTAAAGATGAAAATATTGTCGAGCGCTTATCTTTTCCGGCTCTTTAAAGTATTGGAAACGTCATGCCTCTTGTATTATTTTATCCTTTTTTAGACTTGAGGGATTACTTTACGAAAAAGAACTTTTGGAGTTTTCTTTTCATCCCTTTTCAAACTCTCTAAACATGAAAAGGACTGAGTTATCTTTGTTGTTAAACTCATTAAAATAATAGCGACAAACTTGTCCATCTAGACGAGACCAAGTTTCACCATCGCTAGACTCGTTAAAACATCAAATAGTGATGGGTTTGCCTGAAGGGAAAATTATAGAACAAGCATATGTTATCCTCCTCAAGCTTGAAAAACATAAAGAGGTACTGGTCAGCAATGACTGGGAAAAAGGGGAAAAATCTTGAAGAATTTATGGTAGCAAGTCACTCTTGAACATGAAACTTTCACTTCATCTCCGTTATTGAGTTGGGTTGGGTTATTCCGTTCACCAGTCATCATACCATTGGTCTTTCATACCATCCATCTTTTGGGGTTAATGCTACCAATTCATCTCAGTGTCGCCAATATGTTCAAGAGAAGTCATCCTATCGAGAAGCCATCTAGTTAAAGTCTTATCCGTTGCAATACCATAAACCTTTATTTTTCATGACCGCCATTCCTGGACCTTGTGTCGTTAGTTCATTTTCACCTCCAGAAGTCACTTGCTTTGTTTCATGTCGTAGATGTGGGATACATCAAGGCCCTCCTACGACGAGTCACTTCTTGTCGACATCAACTCATTAACCAAAAAGTTGACTTAGAAACACCCTTCCAATGCTTTGAAGCTTGTTTACATCAATGGTAAGTTTCTCTCTTCCGGCGATAGGTTGACATCAATGGCCTTCGACCGAAATATTTTGCATGGTGTTCGACATCGGATCATATATTCACACCATATGAAATGTATTTAGTACCTTGAGGATAATTATCATTATCGGTGATCCCTCTCGCATCTATTAATAGCTCACATCATTGGCTGGTAATCAGGCGATGTCTTTCCATGTTCGACCTTAGAACATCTCTTCACATGGTTTGAATTGTACATCAAGCGAAGATTGAACGAGTTTGAAGACACTGATCTAGTTTCATCCATCCAGGCTGTGATATATTCAAGGATACAAAAACATCAAATGTACAAAGGCTCTACATAGATGGTCATCCTAATCATGGATTACGACTCTATATCTGTAGAATCACAAGTCTGTATCTACAAATGGCTATCTGATCTATGTACATGAAATGAAAATTTATAAAGTTGAGCATGGAAATGCCTCCCTCAGCCAGTTCATGAAAAATCATATTATCATGATGTATTGTATTGTAATTTATGCAGGTCACCTTCCAGTTCGAAACTTCTAATCCTTATGATAAAGCATTTCACCCAACATGAACATTTACGACCTCATGTTTTAGGGGGCAACTGTTATAGATATATTTGGGCACATCAACCCCAAACTTATATGTCAATGATATCAGGGCTCATCAACCCCTAAAATAGTTTTTTTATACCCTAAATAATCTTAGTCATCTGAATGCCTCATTCCCCAAAAGTTCCATCTCAGAAATCATCCAGAAAGTGCCTAAACTGAACCATATCTGAAAGCCCTATGTTAGGGTGAGATGCATCTCACCTGCTACATTGTCTAAGTGAGATGCATCATAGTTTAGCCCTTTAGTAAGTGTGATGGGCAAGGTTGGACAAAATTTTGGGACAGTTTGTGAGTTGGTTGCTCATGGAATCTTCTAGAAACTTCTCCTGTGCCACTTGCCTCTCTGAATTTTCCCAAGGATGACCAAGGGAACTAGGAAACCATCTCCAATTCCCCTCCCTTATGGAACTAATTTCAACAAATGGAATGGAATTCATCATTCCCATTGATGACTCACCCTCTTGCAATCATCTATAAAAGGATCTCCCATCCAAGAGATCAAGGGGCTGAATTATTCTTAGTTGTAAGGAAGTGCTGCTAGTTTTAGTATTGAGGTGAGAGCATTGTGTCATTGTTGGTGTGTTCTTGCTGATTCATGAGGTGAAGAAGGCTTGAAGCTGGGAGGATGGCACTGGATCAGACTTCTTATGGGTTGTAATTGTCCTTGATATCAATAAAGTTCTTCAAGTTTTTTCCCAATTGATTGTGTTAGTTGTAAATGCATTCTTTTGTATATCATATTTCTGCTTCTATGATGTTTATGTTGTGATGGATCATTATGCTTTGACAAGTATTTGTTTTTGTAGATGTGCAGGTACTCTCCAAGCGTGTTAGGTACAGAGAGGAGTTACAGTATCAGCGAAAGGAGAGGGAGATCAAGTGAGGATTCAAGAAAAAGTTACAAGTTCGTCTTCATAATCTCTTTTTTTATCTATCACTCATAGGAAAGATAGTGAATTGCTTTAACTGTTGTTTCTAGGTTAGCTGCAAAACCTAGAGGGTTAGTTGTTTGAAAAGACACTAATTTTCCCATAAACACTCATATTTTCCATCAAGACTTCCTCAGTCGAAGATTACAACCAAGCAAAAATAAGACGGACACAGGACTGGCCAAGTGCTGTAGTGTCACAAGACTCTTTAGATCTTAGCCACATACTCATTCAAAATCCAGAACACAGTAGAGGGCAGAAAGTATTTACAAAACCGAAAATAGCATGATACTAAGCAAACAAAACAAAACGAAACAAAAATATTAAGCAAAATGAAAAAGAAAAACAACAAGCAGTAAACAGGCTATGTACATGGCGCCGAGTGTGGCCCCAACTTACTGAAAATAATGTTTGAGATCTTGGCCGCTGACAGGAAGGCTTTCAATCCTCCTGTCAAGTGATTGCAAATGGTATGTGTGTAGACCAAGTTTCTCGCGGATAGTGTATGAACCAATCCACAAGGACTGGAAATTTGTATGCTTGCCTTTGCCTTCATGGGTTTTGTCCCCTTTCAATACTAATTCACCAACATCGAAGTTAGCATTCCCTGTAGACTTCTTGTCGAACCATCTCTTGATACGGTTCTAGTGGAGTGTAAATTGTTCTTTTGCTTTCCTCCTTTCTTCCTGCAGCTTGTGAAGTGTATCCATCCTACGTGGAAATACCAGAGAAAGCTTACCTTAGGATTCTTGGGACAACTGAAGCACAGGAAAGTAAATGTTTGGCAGTAGGATGGCTTTTACCATAGACCAAGAAGTATGGTGAGGTATTCAAAGAGGGTTTGGGTGTTATGTGGTCATCCCATAGGGAATTTCTCAAGACAGAGTGTCAATTACACTGTTCAGATTAAATGGTCTTCTTGATTATGCAGATAAGGTTTTTGTTCGTGGATTTTGCGAGACCATTTCCCTGCAAGTAGTGGTTAGATGAGTGTTTCAATACAATACCATATTGCAATGAAAAAGCATAAAGGTTTAAAGATCAAAAGTAAGTTGCATTGGCGAACACAAGTGGTAACAAGACGCCAAAGCATGAGATGATGCTCTGTTGGAGGAAGCTAATGACTTCCTAGTCATTCACTTGCTTGAGCGGAACTGCTTTTGTCCACTGCATGAAGTAATCAGTTGTTGTCAAAATGTAGCGGTGTTGTTTTGACAAATGTGGGAAAATTTCCACATTGACGTCCAGGCCCCATTGTTGGAATGGTTCAATCATTGTAACAGGGCACAGTGGGGCTACTAACCTTCGTGTTATGTCGGTGCATCATTGATAGACCAGGAACTTGCGGGCATAGGTGTGTGCATCATTTAATAATGTGGGCCACTATAAGCTGGCTCGCATAACTTTGTGCGCAGTGGTGTTTCCCGCGAAGTGGCCCCCAACTAGTCCGTCATGCAGATCCTACAAGACCGTCTATGATTCATGTGGCTCCAGGCACTTGAGTAAGATTTCATTATTGTTCTTTCTATAAAGCACTTCATGCACCAACTGATAAGCTAAAGCTTTAAAGTGCAGTTCCCTCTTCTGTCTCATGGAGAAATGAGAGGGTATGTTTCCATGCTCAAGGTATTGGTGCAAATCTACGTACCAAGAGTTTCCACATGCAGTGGGTGGTTCTCGCTCTACATCACACATTTCAATTTCTTGCTCCCAACTGGTGATCTCTTATTCTTCCTCCTATGCGTGGACAACCTCAGATCTAAGTCTGCAGAGACCATGACCCTTGACAATGTGAATTGGCTTAATGTCAAGATCATACTTTTACAATCCTGTCATCCAGTTCGCATGTCATTCACCCAACTCTTGATGTACGAGCAATGAGTGGACTGCTGGGTGAGGCACATAAACTATGCAATGGTTCTTCAATAAGTAGGCTCTGAAGTGTTTCACTGCCATGTATACTACATATGCATTTTTGTCAATGACAAGGTAGTTGAGTTCGGGTCCCTACATGCTTGCGCTCATGAAGGAGATGGGACATTTGTTGTTCAACTCATCCTTCTGAGTGAGTACCGCAATAAGTGAGTTGTCAGAGGCAAAGGTATATAGCAAGAAATCCTTGTTGAAATCTAGGTTGTAAAGTGCATGTGTTTCTGTTATAGCCTACTTTATACGGGTGAATGCATTATTTTCCCTCTTTCCCCAACTTTAAATTGCATCCTTCTTAATCATGTCTTTGCATTGGTTTCACTATCTGCGCATAGTCTAAGATGAACTTCCAGAAGAAGTTTATATTTCCCAAGAAGGATTGCATTTATTTCTTGTTGGTTGGGTGAGGGATCTATGTAATGGTCCAAACCTGGTCTGGATCAACCTTGATCCTGATTTTGGAAATGATGTGTCCAAGGAGGTTCCCCTCAAACACTGCAAATATGCTCCTTTTTGGATTCAAGGAAATCCCCTATTTCTGGCATCACTCAAATATTATCTTCAAATGGCATATGTGGTCTGACCATTTTATAGAAAAAACAATCATGTCATTAAGGTACACCACTATTCTTTGCCCAATGATTCTGGGGAAAGAGATGTCCATGGCGTGCTGAAAGGTCGTGCTTGCATTCACAAGCCCAAATGGCATTCATCTGTATGCGAACATACCCCACTTGGTACAGAAGGTAGTTTTGAGTCGATTAGGTTATGCTACCAGGACCTAATTATATCTTGAAAACCTGTCAAGTAAGTAAAACATCTCTGCCCTAGATATTTTCTGTAAAATATGCTCCATAGACGAGATGGGGTAATTGTCTTTGTCTGAGGCACGATTTAAGTTTCATAAATCAATGCACAAGCAGATTTCTCCAAACTTCTTACGTGCAGGAACAAGGTTAGAAACCCATGTGGAATGATGAACTCTATATATGATCCATGCATCCAACAGCTTGGTCAACTCTTTTTGTATAAGGGGTTCAAATGACGGATGTACTTTCCTTAGCTTTTACTAAAATGGCTTGACCCCTTCCTTGATCGGAATGACATGTTGCATTATTCATGTGTCGTAAGTTTTCAGATCATCATATGTCCATGCAAAGGCATCCCGATACTATTTGAATAAGCAAACAAAGGCTTTCCACTCCTACTGTGTGCAACACGTACTGAGATTGATGAACTTCGGAATTTGTTTTGTTCCTAGGTTTGTTTGTTCATGCATCATGGTGGATTTGTGTTTCTTCTTGTTCCTTGGCCCATGAAATTGATTATGCAAGTCGTAGATATTTTCCAAAGATACCACACCCTTGGGGATGAGGTTACCTTTCTTGTCATCAACCCCAGCTTGCAGACTCTGCTCATGCTCATCTTCATCGATCACTATGTCTTTGAAGACATCAGTGTTGGCTATGAAATGCAGTATCTGTTGATCATCATAAAAAAACACGTATATTAGTTATGTTATCAGGGATAGAGGTCTTATACAAAATTTCAACAATAAATCTATCCCTAAGCGGTGACATCCTAGAAGTTGTGCTTTCTAAAGCATTGGTAGTTGCATTGCGCATTCTTGGCACAACAATGATATTAAATGCTTGGAAGTTAGATATCAATCGCCATACCTCTTGCTGGTAACTTTTTAGATGAGATGATAAATAGTGTATGGTGTTACGTACCTGCCATACCACTATTTCTGAATCACTCCACTTTGAGTGTGACCATGTTGAGGCTAATGAATTTTTGCAAGCCCAACACAAGTGCTTCATATTCAGCAATGTTGTTTGTGCACCCAAACTCCAAGCAACTTGAAATAAAATGTTTCCTATGTTTTGGGTCTATCAAGACACACTTGGCTCTAGATCCATCCTGTGCCTTTGATCCGTCAAAGCACATGGTCCACAACTCATTTTTACACATACCATTTGAAGCACTTGTACTATTGCTACTACTACTACTACTAGTGTTACAATGCATTGTACAAGTTTCATTCCTGTCAGTTAGGAAAGGAAGGAGACCCAACTGCATGTCAGGTGGGATTGGAGCTGGTTGTGCGAGATAACACCCTATCGTTGTTTCCAAGAGGTAGTTGCCAAACATGAGCTCTATGAAGGCCAATGGTTCATTATCACCATTGATGGGAGTGATTTTATGCCTCGTGTATCTCTCGGATAACATATAGATTTGGTAGCTTTTGCCTTGATACGGAAGCCACAAGTGAAACCAGTCTGTAGCAAACTATCCATTCAACTTGCTAGACCAGTCATTATTAAGTAGTAAGTCATATGCTTCCGATATGTCCACAACAATAATGTTTATGCACTAGTGAACTCGGTCATCATGAGATAGTCAGATGATCACCAATGGCTAGTATGCATGTCTGATCGAGTTGCATGATTTGTGCAGATGTCTTTCTCCATTGCGCATTGATCTTCTTAGCAATGGACAGCTGCATGATGTTGGCTGACGCACCAAAATCAGTCAAACAGTGGTTAACATTGTAGTTAAACATTTCAAATGAAAGCAAGAATGGAGGGAAAATAGAGTTTGCTTCTTCCATCCGGAGTGTGTTGAGCACAATTGTGAGTGAACCAGGATATGTGCTTTATCCCTTGCTAGTAGAGGTTGCACTATCTGTAGATGTTTGCCCAAGTGCACGCAGTAGAATATACCGCTGACTCTAAATCTTAGCCAACTCGAAAAAACTCATATTTGCACAAGTTTTCTTCATGTTTTCCATAATGTTGTAATCCAGAGTAGGTAGAGGCATCGAGATGTCCAGGGTCAGCCTTGTTTCTGTATTATCCAGTGGAGTGTTTTACATTTTTCTACTCATGGACTTACTCTTGTCCTCCGTTGTCTTCTCGATCTTGCTTTGTGTTTTCTTCTTTTGGACAGTTGGTGGATCAACCTTCCTAACTATTTCAAGCCTTTTTTGCATTTCCCCAATTATAGGGGGAGCCCCTTGACTTTTGAGATTGTATCGACCATTTTTCTTTTGGGGATGCTTCTCAGTGTTTATCTTTTGTGCTACTTACAAGCATTGATACATGTTGATCACCTTCTGAGTGCTTTATGTCTCATTAAGTGTAGCATCTTCATCATCGTTTGTGTCTCTCAACTGGCCCTACAAACTGTTCACTATGTTTGAAATATGGTCACATACTGAACCTGCAACTCATTTCTAGTCTAAACAAGACCCTTCTGAGTGCTTATCTTCATGAAATGAGAAAAAATTATTGTTCGTGCACTATTTGTTGAGTATGGAGCATGAGTGTTTAGAGGTCTTTGTTTCAGCCAAATGTATACCCCAGGAATTTTGTACACCCCTCCACGCGGGGGGGTGCAGGGGGACTTGACCCCCCCCCCCCCCCCACCACCCCCGCGGGGGTTCGCGGGGGTCGATCCCCCTTGGCTGGGGGTCCGAGGGCCAACAGTCCCCCGACAAGGGTTTCAGGGGCAGCGCCCCCAAAGCTAAAAACAAATGTAAAATTGCCTTGTAAAAGTATAATAATTTCTAGTCAATCTGGATCATTCATTAGGCAGATGATCTGATGATAGAACGTATGTTTAGTTTATGGTTTTTTGCCCTGGAAGGCAACCCCTCTTTGTGTATGAGGGCATTGTATTTGAGGTTGTGTAATAGATGTGTGTTCTTTGAGAAACAAAGAGGTGAGACTGTGAGAGAAAACAGAGGATATTACAGCGGATCTACTGTAGGTTGTGTCTCTTCATTTTGTTGGATAATAGAAAGGAAGGACTGGCTGTTCGGGGTGGACGTAGCCCAAATTGGGTGAACCACGTATATCTATGTCTCTCTTGTTTTATGTGTTTTCTGTGTTTATATTTCTGTAATATTCTATGTGTTCCATTGCTCCGTAATATATAATTTTCTAACAACTGGTATCATAGTCGAAGGTCTATTTGGCTGATAAACTTGCAGGAAAGAAGGCTTCCTCATTCGAATGGGAGCAATGGCAGAAGATGGTAAGTTTAGTGTCAAGAAATTTAACGACCAAAACTTCTCGTTGTGGAAGATGCAGATGGAAGATTATATGTATCAGAAGATCTGTACCTACCATTGGGCGGAAAAACAAAGATGCCAACGGGTATGACGGATGAAGAATGGAACCTTCTCGATAGAAAGGCACTCGGAACAGTATGGTTGTGCCTCGCAGCATCGGTTGCCTTCAATATTTCAAAGGAAACAACAACAGAGGGTTTGATTAAGGCGCTGGAGAAACTATATGAAAAACCCTCGACCTCAAACAAGGTATTCCTTATGAAATGGCTATTTAATATGAAGATGTCGGAAGGTGGATCTGTTGCAGACCATTTAAATGATTTTAATGCTATTAGAAGTTAATTATGTTCTATAGGGGTAAACTTTGATGATGAAGTTATAGCTTTGTTATTCTTGTGCTCATTACCAGAAATTTGGAATGGTTTAGTAATGACCATTAGTAACACTGTTTTTGGATCTAGTACTTTAACTTTTGATGATGTTGTCAATGCTATCCTTAGCAAGTAAATGCGATGGAAAAGCTCCGGTGAGACATTGGGTAATGCTTTGAGTGCAAAGTCTAGGGGAAGAAAAATGGAAAGAGGAAAGAGCTTAGGATATTGCAGTAAATCAAGGAAAGGCAGATCCAAGTCCAGATCAAAGATAGTGTGCTGGAAATGTGGAAAGAAAGGAAACCTAAAGAAAGACTATAGATCTTGGAAGGGAAAAGAAGGAGATCCACGGCAAGAAAACAATCATGAAGCAAATGTGACAGGTGAGGTGTTACAAGATGCTTTGATTCTTTGTTTCGAAATAATATTGATTCCTGGGTGGTAGATTCAGGGGCCCCATTCCATGCCACACCTGATAAGAAATACTTCCACAACTATGTTCAAGGAGATTTTGGACAAGTTCGTTTGGGTGATGATAAACCCTATAAAATTGTTGGAATGGGTAAGGTTCTTGTAAAACAATAGAATGGAAACCAATGGCTACTAAAGGAGGTAAGGCATGTTCCAAATCTAATGAAAAATCTGATTTCAACAGGGCAGTTAGGCGGTGAAGGTTGTGTGACAACTTTCACAGATAAAGCTTGGAAGGTTACCAAAGGAGCCCTGGTAATAGCAAAAGGCGAAAAGGTTGGTACATTGTATTTATGCAATGGTATTTCTAACTTTGTTAATGCTTTAACTTCCAAAGGAGCAGATGCAACATTATGGCATCATAGGTTCAGACACATGAGTGAAAAGGGGATGAAGATTCTTCACTCAAGGAATTTGTTTCCGGGTTTGAAGAATGTTGATTTGGACTTATGTGAGAATTGCATTTATTGAAAACAAAAGAGAGTTAGATTTCTCAGAGTTGGGAAAGAAAAGAAGAGTGAAAAATTAGAGCTTGTGCATACAGATGTATGGGGACCTGCTCAAGTATCATCTCTCAATGGCTCTCATTATTATGTTACTTTTATTGATGATGCAACTAGAAAAACTTGGATTTATTGTATTAAGAATAAATCTGATGTATTTGATACTTTCAAGAAATGGAAAGCTTTGGCTGAGATTGAGACAGGAAAGAAATTGAAGTGTCTCATATTAGACAACGGAGGTGAATATTGCAGCAAAGAGTTTGATAGTTATTGTTCAGAGCATGGAATTTGCAAAGAGAATACAGTTCCAAGAACACCACAAAAAAATGGTGTATCAGAAAGGATGAACAAAACAATCATGGAGTGTGCAAGGTGCATGAGATTGCATGCACGATTACCTTTACAATTTTGGGCAGATGCTTTAGATACTGTTGTTTATCAAATAAACAGAGGGCCTTCAAGTTCCTTGGATGGTGGTGTTCTAGAGGAAGCATGGATAGGTAAAAAGGTAAACTACTCATTTTTAAGCCTTTTGGTTGTGAGGCCTTTGTCCATATTAGTAAAGAAAACACAACAAAGCTTGAGGCAAAATCAAAGAAATGTACCTTTATTGGATATGGTGTTAATGATTTTGGTTATCGCTTATATGATTATGAAAATCACAAAATCATTAGGAGCAGAGATGTAATATTCAATGAAAAATCCTTCTATAAGAATCAGTTGCAAGAAAAGAAACGGGAAAAAGAAAACAAGGAATACGTAGTTCTTGATGAAATCACTGAAAACGTAAAGGTGCCTGAAAATAATAATAATCAACAACCACAACAACAGCAACCACCACAACAGCAACAGGCACCCCAAACACCTAAAAGTGGTGTTTCAAGATCTACCAGGATAAGTAGACCCCCTGAATGATACTCTCCTTCATTATATTATTTATTTTTGACTGATTCTGGTGAACCATAATGTTATGAAGAAGCAATGTAGGTTGAAAGCAGGAAGAAGTGGGAGGTAGCCATGGAAGAAGAGACAGACTCCTTAATGCATAACTAGACTCGGGACTTAGTCAAGTTGCCTGCAGGGAAAACTACATTGAAGAATAAATGGGTTTACAGGCTGAAGAAAGAAGATGGAGGAAAACAAAGGTACAAAGCTAGACTTGTGGTGAAGGGGTTTGCACAAACGAAAGGTATTGATTTTGATGAAATATTTTCTCTTGTTGTTAAAATGACTTCAATCAGAACTATTTTAAGTCTAGTAGCAGTTGAAGATTTGCATCTTGAGTAGTTAGATGTAAAGACAACCTTTCTCCATGGGGATTTGGAGGAAGAGATATATATGCAGCAGCCACAAGGATATGAAGTGAAAGGGAAGGAGAAACTTGTGTGCAGGTTGAAGAAGAGCTTGTATGGCTTAAAACAGGCTCCAAGGCAGTGGTATCTAAAATTTGACAAGTTTATGTCTGAACAAGGTTATACTAGATGTCACTCTGATCATTGTATTTATCTGAAAAAGCAAAATGATGGCAGCTATATTATATTGTTATTGTATGTAGATGACATGCTTGTTGCAGGGTCTAACATGAAGGAAATAAATGTGCTCAAAAGAAAATTGGCAAATTCATTTGCAATGAAGGATTTGGGAGCTTCAAAACAAATCCTTGGTATGAGAATAACTAGAGACAGGAAAAATTGCAAATTAACATTGTCTCAGAATGAGTACATACAAAAGGTGTCGAAAATATTTAATATGCACAATGCAAAACCAGTTAGTACACCTTTTGATAGCCATTTCAAACTTAGTAAGGAAATGTGCCCAAAGACCCAAGAAGACACGGATTATATGTCTAAAGTTCCATATGCATCACCAGTTGGAAGCTTAATGTATGCAATGGTCTACACAAGGCCTGATACTGCACATGCAGTGGGAGTTGTAAGCAGGTACATGAACAATCTAGGAAAGGAACATTGGATGGCAGTGAAATGGATTCTTAGATATTTGAAAGGTACCACAGATCAAGCATTATGCTTTGGTGGTTCAAACATTTCTTTACAGGGATATGTTGATGCAGACATGGCAGGTGACAGAGATAACAGGAAGAGCACTACAGGATATGTATTTATTGTAGGTGGAATAGCTATTAGTTGGGTTTCAAAAATCCAAAGTGTTGTTGCACTTTCAACAACAGAAGCAGAGTATGTTGCTGCTACAGAGGTTAGTAAAGAAATGATTTGGTTACAAAGGTTTATGGGTGAATTGGGTAAGGAGCATGATATGGGCATGTTATAAAGTGATATCCAAAGTGCCATTCATCTTGCAAAGAACTCAGCATTTCATTCCAAGACTAAACACACACAGCTCAAGTACCATTTCATACGATCAATGTTGGAAAATGGAGAGTTGAAGCTGGAAAAGATACACACTAGCCAGAATCATGCATATATGCTAACAAAGTTGTAACCAGGGAGAAACTGATAATATGCTCAGTTTCAATTGGTCTTCAAGGAGAAACAGCCAGGTCCAAAGAGGAACCATTGTCCAGCAAATGAAGTAGCAGTGGAGTTGCTACAATCATTCTCCAAGTGGGATATTGTTGAGTATGGAGCATGATTGTTTAGAGGTCTTTGCTTCAACTGGATGTATACCCCAGGAATTTTGTACACCCCTCCACGCAGGGGGGGTGCAGGGGTGAGAGAAAGCAGAGGATATTATAGTGGATCTGATGTAGGTTGTGTCTCTTCATTTTGCTGGATAAGAGAAAGGAAGGACTGGTTGTTCGAGGTGGACGTAGCCCAAACTGGGTGAACCACGTATATCTGTGTCTCTCTTGTTTTATGTGTTTTCTATGTTTATATTTCTGCAATATTCTATGTGTTCCATTGCTCCGTAATATATAATTTTCTAACACTATACTAACTGGAACATTGAGTTGGAGCTCTATGCAGTTTTAGTAGGGAATCAATTGTTGCCTGAGGAAATGCTTCATGTATTTTTCTGGGCAGTCGGCTGCTCACAGATGTGTCAATTGTTTGTTTTTTGATCTCAGACACTTCTTTTGTCAAGTTCTTGACAAGACGAGTCAAGGTTTCAATATCACTTGCTTCCTTGTCTTTACCCTTGCTCGCCACAGCCTGGGGCTTCCTGCTCGCGTCTCGGGTGTCCTTCACTGGTTCATCTTCCTTTATGACTCCAATCATGTCTACGTCCTTTTCTATAGTGATTTACTCTTCAGATTTTTCTAGTAATGTTAGTTTCACAGCTCACTTGACGAATTGCATAATGTTGGTTAGCAGTGTAGATGTGTATTAATCGACAGTGATGGAGTCATGAGGTTTCGTTTCTGCTACAAACTTGTTCAATATGCGCAAAAACCTCTAATCAAAATCATTTACCTTTTCTTTTGCCTCCATCTTCAAGTTGCCCAACTCTATGAGCAACATGGTCGGGGTCTTGTCATTAGCAAATTTCTCCAAAAATATGTGTTTGAACATAACCCATTTATGGGTGGATTTGACAAGAAGATTGTGATACCATACTACTGCATAACCATCCAAGGTAAATGGGAGCATAATGCATCCAACATTGTCATGCTATACCTCGAGTGTTTGTAGTTGTAGGTAGAAGTTGTCCAAGTGATCCTTTGCTTTCACTAATCTGTCAGGTTCATACTTTGTGAGCATTCTCTCCGAACACTTTGGTATCCTGTGAAAAGCACCCGGGAGAGCCAATGGTCCCTGAGTTGTCCATTCCAAATTTTGGTCAGCCATGTCTTCTTCTTCTTCGTCCTCCTCCTCCTGCTCAAAATCTAAAGGTTTCGGCTTTGAGTCTATTGGTTCGTCTCCACCTCTGCCTCCTCCATTGTCTTCCCCTCCACCCCTTGTACCAGAATCTAAGCCCAAGATCACGAGGGTGTCTTGTTCTCCATGTTGGAAAGCTGGAGGTTCCTCTCCATTCTCAACAACTTCTACCAGACCTTCGAGTGTGGTAAGAACTGTTGTAGTGTTTCTTCTCAAAGATGTACAAAAAGAACCCACTTAAGATTGTGGATGAAAAACAATCTCAACAATATAAATGGTTGCTAAACATTGTAGATCTGCAGCAATTGGTAGAAACAAAACCTGCCAAAATTCTGATCTATGCCACATTCATAGTTAAACAGCAAAAAAAAATAGTAATAACTCCAATCATCCAATTGAAACCAGATATACAAAGAATAGTTTTATTATAAAACTTGTGAAGGGAACAAATAACTGTTACTAGTCCCCCTCCATGGGATGGGTTCCTGGCTATCCTCAAGCATCTTCATCTTGTGTAGAGTCTCTCTCCTCTATAATGTGTGAACCCAGCAAAAATGTGGTGTGGGACATTGAAAATAAGCAGGGTTACAACAGTGAGTGCAACAATGAAAATAATCAAAAGTTAATAATGAATGGAAAACCCTTATATTTATAACAAAATATTGAGTTATCCTTGAATAATGAACAACAATAAAATATTATTAACCCCATTCTTCGACTAACCACTTGGAATATTTTACTACATTTGGTTAGGAGGGAAAAAGTATTTAAACTTTTATTTAGAAATAATAAATAAATAAATGATTTCTTTATCATCTCAAGGAATTGGTTAAGGAATAATAAACAAATAATGATTTATTTAATTATTCCTAAGGGTTTTAATCAAAATTGACAATGAATAATAATTAGTTAGTGATTAATTAATTATTCCTAGAGAAAAATAAGATAATTAATAATTTATTTGTTGATTTCTCATCATTTGGTCAAATATGACAAGGAATAATAGTTGAGCAATGATTTAATTAATTATTCCTAGAAGAAGATCAAATAAATAGTGATTTATTTAATTATTCTTCATGGGTTTAACTATAAATTACTTAACAAAGGTGGTTTATTAAGTAATTTCTCATAGTGAAAGCAATTTTACTATGGTAAAATTGGCTTTACATGGTGTACTTCTATCCATTTAGTAAATTAGGCTAGATGATCAATTTTTTGGTGATAACAATAACTGCTTCTTCCAATGACGATACAACAACCCTTGTGGGAGTGTTCTTTGGCTTCCTTGATGTGTATGGAAGATAATGTATTCCTAGGATCATTCCGACGGCTTTCGGAAACTGATGGGTGATGGAATGGACAGAGTGGAGGTGCTGAAAAGAAATTTTGTGTTCACGTTTGGGAGGTGAGGAGTAACCAACTTCAGAGCTGCACGTAGGTGAGAGGGAGTGTGAGTTACTTCCTTGACCAGATGATTGATGAGTGGGGGTGAGAGGACATTCAGCCATAAACAACTGGCGGCCCTCCTTCTTGCACCAGAAATGTTGATGGTGTTGGACATTCAGGTGATCTCCCCGATATGAAGTTGCAACTAGACCTCACATCGTTTGGTGTAGGATTCCCATCTGGTATGATGGCCCGGTTGCCATTATCTTAAAAAAATGCCTTAGCTCTTGCTTGTCAGCACATGAGAGTGGTATGCTTTGTCTCTTAATAGTGAGGTTCTCATGTCTAGTGAGTTCTTAGTGTTACTTGTTCCAAGGTTCTTTCACCACGGCGAGAGAGGGTGACAGTGAGTCTCAAGTCAAAAGGGTATAGTCCCAACTCTATCAGAGATGCACAACACAACAGGACATGCGCAGCTTCCGACAGAGTAGTCCACATGGATAAGGTAGTCACAAACCCACAGTAAATGGATTTCACGTACAACACCCAGTGGAGTAGTCCACACGAGTGCGACAATCGTTATAAGAATTTTATGGGATTGATTCTGTCAAGTTTTCGGCGGGTTAGCCCACACGGGTGAGACAACATTAATAATTTATACAACACATTTTCTTAAGCATATGTACTAGAACAACTGAAATAGTTCAATTTCTTTAACATGGATTAAAGCAACATGCATCATAAGTGTCCAAAGAATAGTCTTATAAACAAATAAATTACATGTGTGAAAATGTGATGGCCTGTTATCAGGCTTTTGAACTAAGCAAAAGTTCAAAGATACATCAGTACACCATACGTCACTAGCCCTGATAGCGGGGCATTGGAGCCACTACTCACTCCTCAAAGAAAATACTACAGGCTCTCAAGGCTAATTGGGAGGAGCCAAGATGAAAATTCCTTTGCATGTACAAATGAGGGGTATCTATAGCCAAGGGTAAAACTATCCCTTGTGATTGTTCTACTTCCCTCATGATTGTTTGACTTACTTGACTCTTCAACTTTACATGACTCTTCAGATTTACTTGTGGGTCTCTTGGACTTCCACATTACATTACATTGATTACAACATTGTGGCCCACAGTAGTGACGTGGCCGAGATGAATCATGACATGACTTGACACGACAAAGCCGGTATGTTCATGTTGATGTTGGTTTGTGTTTCAAGTTGTAGTGCTACTGAGTGATGGATGTGCTCTTGGTGTATCATGGCTTCACCTTCGCATGGCAAGGAGTGCAGAGTCTTCGATGGTATTGGTGTTTGCTTGATGTTGCATGTGCATGTCACTCCTTCACTTGTACTTTAGCATGCTTCATGTGTTTTTCTGTTCATGAAAAACTCTTCTTGCATGCGCAATTTTTTCATCTCATTCATCATCATGCCATGTCTCATCCATGTACTTGTATCTACAATTGCTCATGACGAGATGGCATCAAATCCAGAAATATCTTATTCTAGCATGATGCATTGGCGTTTTCTTTCGAATGCAAGTGACTGAGAGAGAGGACAAGGCTCTGCAACTATGAAAGTCATATTTCAATACGGGATGTGGGCTCTAGGCATTGTCCATGAAAACTGCGCAGAGGTCACTGGGACGGTGATATGGGAAATCTGGATCAGCAGTGACTATCCGTGGGATCCGACTCAGCTAGAGGGCAGATCTGCGCAATGTTTTCAGGGAGACAGTGTAGGCATCAAGGGGATACTGGCCGCAAAAAATGTGCAATTTCTCCGGGAAGCTAGCAGCGGGCTGCAGAGGCTACTGACAAAAAATGCACAATTTTTTTTGAGGAGCTGGCAGCAAGATGTGGGAGGCTGCTGGAAAAACCTGTGCAGAGCTGGGAGGTTGATTTGTTGGACATCCCTGCACAGTTTCTGCGCTGAGTGGGATGTTGGGAAGCTAGGAGACTGCTCATGAAAACTATGTAGTTTTCAGGATGAGTAGCAGGTTGGCTGACAGGGTGACTGACAGGAAAAATTACGCAACTCTTGAGGCCAATGCAATGACAGACAAAGGGTCTTTGTCTAGCATGTCTACACATTTTATTCATTTAGCGGAAGCAGGCATGCTTGGAAACTTTTATGCAATTTTTTGGAGGAGTGAGGCTGCCCAGTCAAACTCTTTGGTTGACTAGTTGGAGGCTTGGTTGATGTTCTTGCAGGCACCGCAACTTGAGATGGTTTGCTGGTAAACTTCTGCAATGTTCTCAGTGATAGTCAGTAGATTCAATTCCAGGATTGCGCAGTGCAAACTACATAGGAGGCATCCTCAAGCTCTGGGTAATTTTGGGCAGCAGTACATGTTCACTAAGGGCTAAAACTACATAGCGCATCTCAGTGGAGGTTCAGTTGTTGGGGTTGGTCTGGTTGACATAGCTTCAGCAAAATGACTAAGTGTGTGAACGAGTGACTTCATACATGCATGACCATGCGAACACACACTCAACATGACTTGATGATAAGACGCCTCGAACCATCAAGACAAGATACACTCAGTGTGATTGACTGACAGTGTGAGCGACAAGCGTGACACTTGTGATAGATTTTTGAATAACCACAACAACACTTGCGTGAAAGTGCATACAACTTTGTGTATGAGTGTGATGGATGTTTACATAGTGAATACAACATGTATACACAAAGACCGACCTTACACATATCCAGAACATGGCTACAAGCATGAAATTGTGACCAACATGCAAAAATATGGTATTTTTAATTTTTCTTATTAGCACAATATTTACTATTAGAGTGTGTCTTCTTATTTCATCAAATAGATACCAAAACAAAAGAGATAAGAACACAAGATGTTGGCTTTCTTCCACGGCCAAAACCTCTCACTCTTTGAGAGGAAAACCCGCACAAAATTATTCTTATAGAGATTCTAATTGATGAATACCAAGACCATGACCCTTGACCTATTAGGCCACTCCAAGATCAAGACACCAATCCTCTTCTTTGTCACTGCTGAGATCCTCAACATCATTGTTGCTTCACCAAGGTCATCATTAATTCACCTTCACTGAGATATTCATCATAATAATGAGATCATTAACATTGCACCATAGCTCCACCTTCACTTAGATCATTTATGTACTCTCACTAAGATCATCACCATGTCAACGAGGTTCCTATATCGAGATATGTATCTATATACATATGAGAGCTACATTGATATCTTCATCATGACCTTGTCTTCACCAAGATTATGATAAAGACCATGATCACTACTATACTGAGATCATGAATGAGTTCAGAATGTATGTCGAGGCATGTATACTGAGACAATGTCATTATGGGATCACCGAGATCCTCATCATCCAAGACTGTGACTATGTGTGCCGAGAGTTTATTAATTAGATATATTCATCACACATGTGCCAAGATTGTGACTATGTTTTTCCTTGCATAGAGATCTGTATCATTAAATTACCAACGAGGAGGAGACTGTAATTTCCTTACACTGAGATGTATATAACTGAGGAGGAGATTGTAACCACTCACAGTAATTACTCACGAATTTTCAGAGGTGTCTGATATTGTATCCTTCTGTACCCATCCGAAATTACAGTGATGTCCGAGATATGTACTCATCCGAATTTACGAATATGTCTGAAATGTATGCCTCTATAATGTCGATCTTACACACCTATTTATAGTGGTTATTCACCATAATAAGCTAACATGATATAGTGAAGTGTTTCGTGTCCTTATTGGAGCCGACATGACTGATTTTTATCCATTTTGTAAGCCGACATGATGAAGAGGATTGTGCTTGTCATTTGGAGGGCTTCTTTACATTTCTAATAATATACTTTTATACATTAAACATAGGCTCAAGAAGAGATTCTTCATACATGAAATTGACTCTTTAACTTAATAATAAATCCTAAGTCTCTCAATGGGAGCCACTAACAAATAAACCTCTTGCTCATGAAACCCATGCAACAAGGCATTCAAAAATAATTTTATTTCATAGTTTACAAAGATCATGTCAATATGAAGACTGAACCTAGTCAATCTTCAACACTCCCTCTTAACTATGGAGGTATTCATAATGGTACTTGGTCATTCTCAATCTAAATAATTTCTCATAAGAAGAATCTGATTGGTAACCCCATCTGTATAGAATCATATCAACCAACATTGTCACAGTGCCAAGCCTTGACTAATAGCTCCATATCTCCACAAGACCATGAGCTAAAATGCTAGCAAGACCAATGACTATAGACACCTTCATCATTATCTCTCAAGGTACATACCCACCTGAGTGTTCAATGAGTATGACCTTCTGGGACTATTCTTATCTTAGGTTCCCAACCCTCAAAAAATATCAGTCCTCTTTCCTACTCTTATCTTGGATGCCCTACACATCCTCAAAGAGCATCGGATGCCAGATGATTACCCAATCCTCCCACTATTTCTTCCCAGTTCAAGACAAGAATGATGTGTCTATCTATCCTTCTCAACTAGGGAAGATATGCCCATTATTGTAAAGGAATGTACCCAAGTTCCTTCTAACCAGCAACTTACCCAAGATCCCTCTCAATTAGGGACTTGTCACAGCTCCTCTTAACTAGGGACTCTCCTTTTCATCAGGAGCTTCTTCTTTGTGGGTCCTTCAGCTACTTGATCAATTTCTTTCCTTGATGTCATGAAATTTAGTTGATCTTCTTCCTTGTAGGGGATTAGCCATCCATCACTTTCGTACTTGATTCGTCACGTCATTCATTTCTTCATGGAAAGTGGCCTTCTTGATACATATCTAGAACCTTCATCATATGGCTAATTATTCCTCATCATGTTTCTTTCATGAATTTCCATCCACCACATGAATTCTATTTGTACTTGTACTTACAACTCTTGTGCTAGTATCCATGCATGAACTCATCCAGATATTATTCAAGAAATCAAAACATAATATTAAATCAAAATGTACTTTTCAAGATGGCTCTTTAGCTTAACACCTTCCTGTAGGTATCAACATTCGGCATACATGTTGAAACATCTCCCAAAGATATCCATTTTCAAGGGTCTTCATATTTTTCAGCCTTTCATCAGAGTCTTCATATCTTTTCGGGAGATTTCCTAGTCAAATCTTCTTGGTCTTTTGGATTTTGATCACCTTCATAATTCTTTCATATCTTACGATCTCTTCCTTCCTCACACATTCTGTTATCACTTACGAAACAATTTCTAAATTCTAAACATCAGTTTTATTGCAAAGATTTGGTGTTAGTCCTGGTCTAGTCTTTCCATGGTTGCTTTAATGTCTAAGTTTATTAAGAGAGTCTTGTTGATATGGTCAAATAGGGTCAACACTCCATTCTTTCCCATCACTGGTCCCACATCACACATAAATTCCATGTGTCAAATTTGTTTCAAGGTTCTATTGCGCTACGAAACTATCTAGGAGTTTTCGTAGCGCAAAACCCAGAATTTGCGCTAGCTGCACTACAAAATCGGGGATTCATGCAGATCTGTAGCAAATCTCATCCAGCTGTCAAATCTATCAAAATCCGTTTTTTTTTACATCATCAGTTTTCAACCCATACAGTTTGCCTATCACATTCAACCGCTTATTCTCATCATTAGGGTCGTTAGGTGTCTTGGTACGCTCAGGTTGCAAGTTTCAAAAAGGAGCCAAGTATTCACAGTCATGATTATGTTTGGGTTCATGCATGAGGAGAAAATTGACAGGCGTTCAATTAGAATTCTTTGAAGATCAAGTGAGGCAAATTTCCTTATCCATTTCAAGCGAGGCAGTGATCGAGATTAAGATGGTGCAAGCTTCTCTAATCTTCACTTTGCAGGAATTCCATGGAGGGGTCTATAGAAAGGAAAGATCATAGGTCAAGCAGGTGTCTGAGGAATGAACCTGAAGGCTTATATATTATCCTAAATAACAATGAAGTTGAACAAGCCTTCAAACAGGTTGGTTGTTGGAGGTTTTTTGAGAAACTTCAAGGAGGCCATATGCAAGTCACGAGGGAATTTGCTTTAAATTTCACAGGATTGAATTCAAAAGTTGGGGTGCTCGAATTACCAATCTCTCCAGAGGTTATATCTGCAGTCACTGAAATTCTAAGGGGACAAGAGAGGTGGTTTAAAATTTTCAAGTTTGATATGACTCCATGCAAGGAATTTTTGAAGCCAGATTTCATTGATTCAAACTTAAACAAGTCAGTGCCTAGAAGTTTTGTCAAAGATTCATATGCCAATTTACTTACCTACATACAGAGATACTTCACCTATGAGGGAAGGTATCATAAGGTGTACTCTTATCACTTCAAGCTTATGCTTCATTTCACTAGAAAGATATCTCTTGATTTGCCTTTCTATTTGTTTCGTTGTAGGTTTTAACCCCGTACAGAAATTACCTGCATACGAATTCTAAATCACAGGAAAAATAAAAATGCGAGAGCATAACACATAAAATACATATACACAGAGATTTCCCACT
>APFE030704618.1:27226-48500 GCA_000404065.3 Pinus taeda | reverse complement strand
GAACAAAACATGTGGAAACTCATTGCCACTCCATTCGCCAGCTTGTTGAAGACGGATCCATTCAGTTGAGATATGTTCCCACAACAGAACAGCCCGCGGATATCTTCACCAAGCCTCTTGGTCCTGATAAGTTTGTAAAATTCAGGGGATCTATTGGTGGTGTAAATAGACTGAGCATTAAGGGAGAGTATTAGAATAATACTATTTTAGTTTAATGCTCATTCTTTTTAGCTGTTGCTAATTTTCTTACTTTAGCAGTTTCTTAGATGAAACTGATTCTTTACATAGAAACTTGATGTTTCTATCTTTGTAAAATATCTCTGTATTATTATTGAGTATTGTTGCTCAATCAATTAATTAATTCATTTGGAAATCCATATGCATGTTTCACACTGTTTTAGTGAGAAGCTTCTAAGAGATGAGGATCAAGTCTGTTTTAATCTTAGCCGTTGATTAAAGACTTAATGTCAGTCATTGATTCATCAACAAGAAAAGTATAAGAGAAAACTTGAGAGTCATTTGGAGATACACTGGGAAATTACTCAGTAACCCGAGGGAGATCAATTCTCAAAGAGAGATTTCCATTTTAGAGGGAGAGTTACAGGATGAAGGAAGAGGAGGGTTTCAGCGTTAGTCAGAGACTGAGGAGGAGGTGACGCAGTGCCTCAGAGAGACATCACAGAGGGAGAGCTCTGAGAGACAGCACAGGCAGGGACGAGTTCCCACGCAATCCTCACGCAGATGATGCAGGGGTGACGCAGTGAAGTCTAAAGGGTCTCTGGGGTGTCAAAATTTCTCCTAACTAAGGAGGAAAATTATCTCAAGTGCTTTCTTGAAGATTCCTCTATGTACTGCAAAATCATTCTTTGTAAAGAGATTGTTGTTGAAGAATAATGAATAAACCCTCATTTGTTGCACCAGTTTTCCCACATTGGGTTTTTCGGGGGACAATTGTCCAAAAATAATTATGTTGATGTGATTGATTCTTGTGCTTGTATATCACTGTTATTTTTCTCTATGTTATTATGTGATAACTACAGTAGAATTTATTTTAATGTTTACCGAAGGGTTTTGTAAACAACTTATTGTGAGAAATAAGCAGGAGAAATAAATCAGTCACTGCAATAGAATTTCGTGTTAGAAATTTTCACAAGGATTTGGCTTACCTTCAAAGGGTACTCGTTGCCCTTAACAGAAGCTACAGGCCTTAAAGAGAGATTGCAAACACTGCCTTAAGACTCCAAAACACCTTCAAACAAACATCAAGACCCTCGTTGCCCTTAGAGGCTCCTCATTGCCTTTCAAGGAGGAAAAAACACCCTTTCGCTGCCCTAGTTTGGGTTCTAAAAAGGAGGCCGCAGAAGAATCTTGAGGATGCCCTAGTGCAAAGGTAAACCAAGGGCAAGAACCAAAGCAAAACATGCCAAAGACACCTTAAAACAAGCTCAAAATACTTACCTTCAAAGGTCGAGTCGGAGACGGAATATGGCAAGGCTAAACTTGTCCTCAAATCAACAAAGAAAACTCCCTTCAAGAGGTCTAAGCTTCAGCTGCTACAAGAGGCCGACGATCTCATGTGAAATTTGAGAGCTAATTGATCAAAAACTCATTGAGATAGATGTGTGAGTGAGGGAGGGTTAAGGATCTCCTTTTATAGTTTTGCTTAGGCCTTTTAGGGCTTCATTAGATGAGACTTTTAGGGGATTTTAAAACAATATTTATTCTTAATTTATTTTAATAGTTATTAATAAATTATTTGCTTAAGCTCTATAAAATTTGTACACTAACCCTTAAGAACTTTATTTAATGTTTGAAATCAATGATTGGCTTAGTGCATATGGTCCTACCCAAGTTGTGAAGTTAGTGATTGGTTTATTGCCTTTGGTTCTTGAAGTTATTCCACTTATACAGAATGAGATTGCAATGATAATTATTGTCATATATTGACAACCGTAGGTGAATTAATGATAAGGTGTCAAGTCACAATCCCATGGGGTTTTAGCCCACAAAATTGGGTTCTCCAACTTCAAACTCAATTTTTTCTCAAGCCAAGAGGATTTATGTGGCATAACACATACCACCGAAAATATCTCGATGAGGAGAATCCAATGACATGGATCTCCAATTCAAACTCAAAGATTTGACCCTTGAAAAACCCTCGACAAAGTTGGGGTACATCCACAGTCCAGGTAACCCAAACCCTAGGACCTGGGTTTTCAACCATCCAACAGTGGAGCTACCAACTTGATGTAATCTGACAATTACTAGGAAGCAATCATTAACCATTTGACATCAATGGTTGGTGTTTTTAGTCAAAGTCAAACCCAACCAACTCCATGAGTTGACATCAATGACAACACCATCCAACAGTGAGTAGTATCCTGCCTATTGCCCTTGGATAGAGGGTGGTAGATGGATTTCCCCTATGATGATTCTTCTTCTTTAGATTCAAGAATGTTAAGCAGATGAACAGAGATGAGCACAGATGAGCAAAAATGAGCACAAACGAGCAGAGACAAGTTACAACATGATCTAGTGATGATGATGACATGACATTTGAGATGAGATTCATGATGTAGTCGGTAATTCCTCCCTAGCTGAGAGGAAGTGTTCAAATTTGGCAGCTCAAGGAGAAATTCCCTCCATTGGGAAGCCTTCATCATCCAAAGAAGCTCCTACTAGCCCTTGGAAGAATTTAATTTGGTCAAGGAAAATATTATTTTTGATGTGAAACCCACATCTGCACAAAAGTACAAGTCGGCCTTGGCAAGGAAATTTGAAACCCTGAGTCACATATAAATACACATCATGTCACATCACTTAAAGGCTATGAAACCGAATTCGTTGTATTTTCCTCAAGAGTCTGAATCCTACGAATCAGACACGATTCGCCCTAATCCGAATCCTAAATTTGGGACATGTCGTGTCCTAACGGGACACGCTCAAATCTGGGTCGTGTCCCATTAGGACACAACGTATCCCAAAAACCGGATTCGAATCCAGCGAAAAGGAAACCGCAAGCCTTTAAAAACAGTGCATTCCTATTTTTCTTTACCATTTTCTATCATTCCTTTTGCAAACAGTGAGTTGTGGGTTTGTTGTTAGAAGTTTGGAAAAAGGAGCCAGGGGTTTGGAGCGCTTGGCAAGGAGATTCAAACACTAGGTAAGTGGATTTCATCTCTATTTTTTTGCATTTGTATTACAACAGTTTGTAGATGCATTTCTTTTACAAATTTGTGCATGTTTTGTTTTTTTTTACAGTATTCATGACTCAATCAAGGGCAGCAAGTAGGGGGCAAAGGAAGGGGAAGAATGTCCCCATTAGATATGCCCCTCCTCCCCCAATATCATCAGAGTCTGTTGCAAGTAATGTTGAGGGAAGACTTCCTCCTAAAGTTAACATTGAGAAATATCCCTTGTGGAAGTATGTCACAAGAGAGGATGGGCCAAGGACCAAGGGGAAGGGAGGAGGCAATGTGCATTGGAGATGCAACTTTTGCCACAATACTTTCACAAGCACATATTTTCGTGTGAAAGGCCATTCGTTGGCTTTACCAGGATGTGGAGTTGGAGCTTGTACAGTTGTTCCTTTACAAAAGAGGAAAGAAATGGAAAAAGAGTTCATTGTTGGTATGGAAAATGTGGCTGCAAACTCAAGAAAAACCAAGAATGATGACCTCCTTCCATTTTTGAGGAAAGGCACTACCAAATTTCCATTTGAGAGTTCTATTGGGGGACAAGCAGCAAAAAGAAAGGCAATTTCACTTGGTCCAATGGACAAGATTTTTCAAAAAGAGAAATGAAAAGAGCTTGATCTCACCCTTGCCTTCTTTTTTTATCGAAACTTCATATCCTTTAATGTTGCATGCTCACCTCTATTTATTGAGATGTGCCAAGCTCTAACTCACGGGTCTCCATCATGGTATGTGCCTCCTAGTTCAGAGAAGCTTAGAACCACATTGTTGACGAAGGAAAAAAAAGAGTTGCAAAAAATGCTTGAGCCTATTAAAGCATAATGGCCAACATCTGGGGTTAGCATTATTTCTGATGGATGGACAGATCCAGCACGACACCCACTCATCAACTTCATGGTGTCCTCCTTGAATGGTCCAGTTTTCTTGAAAGTAGTGGATACACTTGGAGAATACAAGGATGCACAATTTATGGGTAAGTTGTTTATTAAAGTTATTGAAGATGTAGGTGTTGATTCTTGTGTGCAAATCATTACAGATAATGCACCTATTTGCAAGGCTGTTGGCATGATTGTGGAAGCTAAATATCCACAAGTGTTTTGGACACCTTTCATTGTCCATTCATTGAACTTAGCACTGAAATCCATTGATTCTGATGTGCTTTGGATTGGTAACATTATTGAGGATGCACGACATATCCGTAACTTTGTGCAAAATCATACAAATGCCCTCACTATCTACAAGGAGTACAACAATCTATCATTGTTGAAGATTGTTGATACACGGTTTGCCTCTTCATTCATCATGTTGAAGAGGTTGAGGTAGGTCAAGACCGCTCTTGGGGCCATGGTTATTTCTGAGTTTTGGTCTTTTTGGAGAAAGACAGATCAAGTAGCCTCTAAAAGAGTGAAGGGCACAGTGTTAGATGATGCTTGGTGGGAGAGGGTAGATCTAATTATTCAAATCATGGACCCTATCATTTCTTTGCTTCGATTTGCAGATACAGACAAACCCATCCTAGGAGAGTTTTATGAGGGATGGGATTCCATGATTGAGTCTGTGAGGAGCATTATTCTACAAAGTGAGTGCCCCGAGTATGAGACATCACCAGAGGCCTTCTGTGGTACTATACAGGATATTCTTGTCAGTAGATGGGACAAGAATTGCACACCTTTACATTGTTTGGCTCACTCATTGAACCCAAAATACTACGGCCATGAGTGGCTGAATGGTGGACCTTCCCGCAAATTCCCTCCTCACATGGATGGTAAAATCTCACAAGGGAGGAAAGATGCATTCACGCGGGTTTTTTAGGATAGAGAATTGCTTGATGAGGTGGAGGATGCCTTTGCAGTGTTTTCCACTGGCACTGGTCGATGATGCAGGATATGATGTGATTAGAGACAGGGGGGCTAAGAAGCCCTATTCTTGGTGGGAAAATCATGGGGCAACAAGCCCTCCTCTTCAGCAGTTAGCCATGAGGCTCCTCTCTCAGGTGACTTCATCCTCTGTTGCGAGAGGATGAAGCACATATGGGAATTTTGTATAGTGTGAAGAAGAGCAGGCTTGAGCATCCAGGGGCAGAGACAATGGTGTATGTGCACACCAACCTTCATCTTATTTACAGGCAGAGGGAAGAGTGGTTGAAGGGAAAGACAAAGATGTGGGATGTCTTTCCTGATGATATGGGTCTGGACTCTGGACAGCAGTGTTGAATTGGCATTGGCCAACATGGATCTCAATGATCCAATGCTAGAGCCTATTAGATTTGATGACGGTGATATTGTAGAGGGGTCATCCTCCACACTAGCAGATGCAGAGGCGACTATGGATATAGGGGAGGAGGAGGATGCAGAGGAGAGCAGTGGTGACCATGATGATGAGGACATTGATGTTGATTCTAATGATGACTATGAGGATTGATGACTCATGAGTCATGGGCTACCTACTGCCTTGAGGCTTGTATACCTGTAGTTGTTTTATATTTTCTATTTCTATTTTCCATGGGCATTGCACTACCTATGTAACACATTTTGATTTGGTGACTTAATGAGAAACCTACAGCGGTCAGTGTCTTTATCTTACTATCTTGTCTTTCTCCTATTGGATCATTGATGAATTGAATATTTATTATGATTTATCATTTATGAATTTAGAATTTATGATTCATTGATTTATCATTTATGATTTATGTGACATGTATTTGAATTTTGTATGTGCTATGCATGTTATAATGTTACTAACTTACTTTGTAAACAGTAAAACTAACATCTAGATGAAGATCTATGTTTGGAATCAATGAATTTGTATCATTAATGAGAATTTGTGTAAGAAATATCTAATTCTTAATATATATATATTATATATTATAATAATATATAACGAATCCTAGGTGTCCTGTTTTGGGGGTCAACATGTCCGAATCCGACACTCGAATCCCCGTATCCTATGAATCTCGAATCCCTGTGTCAAGTTACTTAGCTTAGAGGGCATCACCACACATCACATTCTTTTCTTGTATGGTTCGTATAGGCCTAAAATTGCATGTACGTTCTCAGAAGTAGGAAGGGAAAGTTCTGATTGGTGTGTTGACTTTCTGATTTAACAACATTGACCAACCTTTGACTACCTTTAACTTGAGTTTGCTTGACTTGAAACTATCTCTATTTTGGAAGGCCGAATTGATTAGACAAGAGACCAATTTTTCCTAAGTTGTTTAACCAAGGTTGACAATAGACTTTGACTAAAGTTTGATCGTAGATCTATGGAGGCTTGACCACAGGCTTTATCTCTCCTTTGACCAAGTTTTTGATGACTACTTTGACTGGGTTTAACCGAGCTTGGAAGGCCGAGTTGATTGTTGCTTTGATCGAGCTCTTTGGGGGCAGATTTAACCATTGACCGTTGACTAGTTAGGGCTTCTTTTGTTGTTGTTGACTTTGAACAGAATTGCAAATTTGACTTCTTGACTAGATTTGACTTTTAGGCTCATCTTTGACTAGATATTGGTTAGTTGATTTCGATTAGTCAAACGCTTGACTTTGCCTCTTTGTTGATGAATTTGAACATTGTATCTCTCTGCTGAACATTTGATGACAATCTAAAAGAAGAATTTGGATAGGGTTTTCCCCCTTATGGGGTTTTCCCCTGGTTTTTGACCAAATATTGTGTCTCTATTGTTCTTGGTTGTCTTCTATTGTGCATTGGTTTACTGTTCTATCTACAATTGCTTATTGTTGCTAGAAGATTGAATTGTATTGGATAAATGGATTGCTAATTAAAGAAGAATTGATATAAGTGATTTTGTTAAGCATAGAACTCTGGAAAATTAACATCACATTGTATCTAACAGGAGGGAATTGATAGTCAGCTACTACATTCAAAGTACATCACATTGTATCTAACAGGAGGGAATTGATAGTCAGCTACTACATTCAAAGTTATATCAAGCGAGGCTGAGCCACAGCTTGAAACAGAGTCAACCAGTGCCAAAGTCATAACTGTAGTTAGTGACAGACTCATGCTCCATGAGCATGATTTGGTTGGTGGCCAGCCTCAAACCACCACCAGTAAAATACTTCAACTTCTACTACCCATCTCATCAATTTGTCGCCATGTTTAAGCCATTATCGCGGAGGAATTCCACTTCGCAAAACACCTCATCTTTTAGCTAGATTCAGAATTGCTTCAAGCCAAGCTCCAAAGTTGGTGGTCAACCTTAAACCACCACCAATAGAAGACTTTGGCTTCTACTAGCTCATTTGGTTTATGGTATTTCTTAAACCACCATCTCAAAGAGCACATCCAGTCACTGGCTGCGATCCACTTTTCTATTTCAGCTCTCTTCTTGGACTCATATACACTCCTTTGGATTGGGTGGCGGGGGGGAGGGGATGTTGAAATACGTAACTAGGTTCAATCTTCATAATGGCATATGTAATCATGATTTTATGTATTTAATGAAAAGAGAAAAATAAATTTATTATTTGTATTCTTTAGGCATGGGTTTCATGCTCAAGAGAAATTTTATTTTTAGGTCAAGCACCCATTGAGTGCTTCTAGGTTTGTTATAAAGTCAATTGAGTCATTGTCATGTATTGAAGACCCATTTAGGTATGTTACATATTGTAAAAAAAAAATTATTGAGTCAAGATAGAGTCAAAGTACCCTCCAAGACCTCATCATGGCACAAAGATCAAGTCGGCCTACATGAAGGGTCAAGTCAGCCTCAAGGTAGCAATTCGTACCCTTCACAAACCTATAAATAAGAAGAAATTCGACCTCATTTGTTCACTCACTCAAGCAAGTTCGATCTCCTCAAGATAGAAGCTGGAAAAAGGCGAAGAAGAAGAAGAAGATCAAGATCGAAGTTTTTGGGCCTCTCTCTCTCTCTCTTTCGTTAAGGTTTCTACAGTTTCGAGGCTAGACAAAATTTTGAAGCTGCGAGGTCGAAGTTGTGAAGCTGCTAGATCAAAGTTGTGAAGTTGTTAGGTCGAAGCTACTGAAGTTGCATCAAGGTCGAAGTTGTGAAGATGCTAGGTCGAAGTTACGGAAACTGCTAGGTCGAAGTTGCAGAAATTGTTGTTGGGGTCGAAGTTTGTTGTTGGAAGTTGTGTAAGGAAAGCTCATCAAGAAGGAAGGATGACTTGGTATTGGAGGGTCTTGGTCAAGGGTCATAGGTCTTGGAATTCATCAATTGAAGTTCTATAAGAAGAAAAGGATTCTTGTGGGTTTTCCTCTCAGTTGGAGAAGTTTTGGTCTTCACTGATCGCCTATATCTTGTGCCTTATTGTCTCATTGTTCTTTATGATTTGGTAGTTGTTTGATGATAAAGAACACTAATAATAATAAGAAAAGAAGAAGTTAATCAACTAAAGCAAAAATACATCACAAGCAGTTATCAAAGTAAGAGAAATAACTTACACTTGTTGCCCCCCCACATTTCTCAACGGGGGAATGTTGGAAACATAATCCTTTTGGAGTTGTGTGAATTTGGCTTATTCATTTGAGAGGAAGGCGAAAAGTCTCAAGTCAAGGCCAACAGTCGTAGAAGTCCAACAAACCTCTTGGAATATGAAACAAAGGATTAGGAAAATGTGTATGAATATGTATATTCTATTGATAATATGCATCACACGATTTATCTAAACTAGTCAATTATTTTTGCGTGTGTTCAACAGCATATTTATTGGATATAGCATTAAATTGAATGCATACAAGCCATATGAACCAATAAATATAAATATTGTTATAAGTAGAAAAGTATTTTTTATGAAAATCCCCACATGTGCAAACATTTGAATGGAAAGGCAGACTTTTGAAGATTGGTAACAGAGTATGAACTCAAAACTTCTACCACATATAGGAGAAGTATACTTAGAGTGGAGGATAAAGAAGAAGAGGAAGATAAAGTTAAGTTGGAGTTGGAAGGAGAAGATGGACATCAATCAAGTTCTTAGATCAGGGGAAAATGGTCCCTATTAAACACTTCAGAATGTAAAGCCAGATGGGATGCAACAAGGTGAGAGAAGAATGAGATCAAAGTCATCCGATTAGGAAATCTTGCTTTAACAAGTAGAGTTGTGAATACATATGATCCAGTTTCTTATAATGAATCAAAGTTCAAACGACAAACAAGAATAGACAGATGCAATGCAAGTAGAATATGAGACTTAAATGAAAAACAATACTTGAAAGTTAGTTGAATTACCTCCAAATAAGAAAACAATTGGTGGTATATGCGTAGAATATGTGTAGATTGAACTAAGTTCAAATTAGATCATTCAACTGATAAATATAAAGGCAAGTTAGTTTCAATAGGATATCCACAAAAAGGGCATAGGATATGAATAAACATTTGTACAAAATACAAAATTGTTACAATTAAAATGTGGTTAGCTCTTGCAGCACAGTTTGGTTGGCAAGTACACAAAATGGGCATGAAAAGTGCATTCCTGAATGGGGATTTGCAAAAAGAAGTGCACGTGGAGCAGCTCGAAACATTTGTTGATGAAGGAACAGAAAAATCGATATGCAAGTTGGTGAAGGAAATTGATTTTATTCCATTGTTCCTTTGTGCTTGCATGTTACTACTCCAGATTGGCACTCCAACCATTGACAACAGTTTTGAACCAAACTTTGATCATGCAAAATACTGCAACACTCCACCCTCCCCTCAGATGTTGCAAAATTAGATAATCAAAAAAAGTTCCACTCCCACACTTATAAATCTCATAATAGATACTTCAATATGTTAATCTAACATCCCCTCGTGTCAAAATATGCAAATGTACTCGTAACTCCAAACCAAAAGGGATACATGCTCATTAGTAAAGGGGAGAAAAGACAAATATATATGCATGATATAATTCATCCTTGAGATTTTGCTACATAATCAGTTAGTAAATGTACAAATTCTAACAGGTAGTATTTAATTTAAGTAATATGTAGTGTTTTATATAAAACAATCAAAAATCATCCAGATATGGCTAGTTGTACCTGATGTTCAGGCTCCGCAGGATAGAAAGTTTCAAACTGCTGAATTTGTGTTGTTACTAAATTATCTATTAATTTTGTTTGCTCTCTTTCTTTACTCACTGCAGCCAACTTAGCTTCATCACTCCCATTGGTGAATATGATAGACCTGCTACAGTATCTGACTAGATTAGCTTTCTGATCACCACAAATCTAGCATAATAAAACTAAAATATAAGCCTCAAAAGTCTAATACCTATATTGTTCACCCACATCAGGACCTTGCCCAAAAACTTGGGTGGCATCATGACTGGACCAGAAAACATCCAATAGCTGCTCATATCGGATTATTCTTGGATTATATTCCACCTTCAAAGAATGCCAAATAAGATAGAGAGATCAATATATCAGAACTATTAAAATGCTGATAGTGAATACTAAATAATTACAAGAAAAATAAACAAAATGCTAAAGTATAAGTCATCTAGAGGGAAGCTGGTATGAATGAATATTAAACAACCACCAAATAGATTCATGACATGTCCTTATCCATTTAAAAACCTGCACGAAATGAAAAGATTCAAAGAAGCATAAGCATGGTTGGTAGTTGATAGGTTAGTGAGTCCACCTTGTCAGAATAAGACATATTACTTTTATTTAATTTTAAACACAAACATTTATGAAACGCCAAGACTCTATTGTATATTTAATATGAAAGGTTGGCAGGGTTTGTGGGTACTGGTGCAGAAGCCAGTACAAGGGTGCCATTTTTTAAATCCTTATTCAATGGGGTGTGGCGTTGGTCACATAATGTTTAAAACTAAGTTGTAGGAAAAGTGTATTACAGGGCCCTACCATGCATGTTTCAATAGATCAACACAGAAATGTCTTTGGTAAAGCCCTGATACGCATTTCTGGCCATACAAATGCATCCCACATGTGTGAAACATATCTCATACAGCCAGAAATACATTTCCCAAGCAATTTAGCTAAATTTACTCAGTTTTTTACCTAAGTTTGACCAAAAATGTTGGCAACCAATGGTAATGTTATGTTCTTAAAGTAGAAGTTCTCTTGATTAAGGGTAATTTTAAGAGGATAAAAAGTTATATTTATTAATGGCGATGTTAAAAATTTAAGTTAACTTTTTATTTTAAGAATTTAACATTACCACCCACGAGACGTAGAACAGTCAGTGACAGGGTGTTCTGCTAAGGCACTACTTGTGTGAAGGTCAACAGTTGGAAGCCCCATGGGTATAAAATTTCAACCATGCTAGTGAAATTCCTAGGTGATTTTGACGACTTAGATGCCCCTAGATTGCAGTTTCTTAGCCAAAGGCTACTTCCGCAAGTCATGGACAAACTAGCAAACACAAACAAAACAAAACAAAATTTAACATTACCATTAATTATTCCAGGACATTTGAGAGTGATTCCAAGTTCAAACTCTTCGGACTTCACATGGAGAAACTAGAATTTCACATCCCATTAAAAATTCAGCAGATTTAACAGTTTTCAGGATTCAGGATTTCAGCATTTTCATTGGATTCTATCATGTATGAGGGTATGGGATTGGCATTAATCAAGAGCATCAATCCCTTTATGTACCCTGATGTTGGTGGCGCTAATTATTGAACCCCTCTATCATGGCCTTAGCAAAAATGTACCCTTCACTCCAGCCGACATCATTGATGGGATTGACATTTAAAAACGAGCACCAACCCCTTTACAAATCCTGATGTTCATAGCGCTAAATGTCGAACCCCTCTATCATGGGATTAGCCAAAATGTACCCCACTCCAGCCTACATCATTGATTAGACATGTTAAGCTCTCTCCACCATATTTCAAGGCTTGGATTAGGCAGCTTCATCAAAATTGGATGGTGTTGACCGAAGTCCTTGGACGATCAAAGTAGAGGCAAAGTTTAGACAAGGAGGTACAGGACGATAGTAATGATGAGGATCCAAATATAAGTGATGGTGGAACATTGATTGTCATTTATGTTTGTAATTTAAATGTTCTTGCTCATTTGGTCACAATGCTTTCTTTCAAAGTTTCAATATAATGTGCTATTTATAAAATAACACATTATCCTGTTTCCAAATTTTTGAGGGCTCATACCAATACCAATTTCCCCATATCATAGGTTGTAAAACGAAAAAAAACAGAAAACTGTACAATATAAAACGTAAAAAAATGTATAGCTAGTGATATCAAGGATCAATCATCAAATAATGATTTATTTTAAATAACAAGATTGAAGATCCCAGGCTCATTAGATTCATGACAATAATATTACAATATCAAAATAAGAAGAATTCTTATTATTATCACGTAATAGCATCACCGTGTTACAGAAAAGGTTTACAAAAAAGGTCTGCGAGTATTAGAATGCTTACTACTGTAAATTTGAAGTCATTTTATGATTAAGGAAAATATAGATTTTGTGATTATCATCAAATGCACTTGAAAGCTCTCCCAGGATCAGTCATCATTACTGCAGTTAAGCCATAGATTATTTCTTAGAACATTGTCTAGTGCATCTCTTTATTTGCAAGGACTTTGCTTTGACATGATACTTTACTTCGCAAGAACAGTAGCAGCAATCCCCATTCTTTTCTTCCTTCGGATTTTCTTTTTCAAATTTTTAGCTATTTTCTCAGGGGAGATATCAAATGGCTATCCCATGATTACCATCAAGGGGCATGGATCCATCTTTTATGCAGGTGCAAGACAATGCAAGGCTGGAATCCTCAATAATGCACAAAAAGTGAGATTAATCACAATCCCAGGCATGCATTCCCTACAGCAGAGGACACAAACCCTTACTTCCCTGACAGAAATAATACTTCTAAATATAATTGAATAAGAAAATAGAAAACACTGCAACAAATTAGATATATATAGCAGGTCTTGGAGACAGGGTTGTGGACCACGTAAGTCAGGACTGGGAAGCAGGTATTGGTGCTTAAATGCATCCCTGAGTTGAGGACCATAAGACAAGAGGACAGATAACCACAAAAGAAAGTTTTGTTGGGAGATTGGCAAAGAAAAGTTGCCAGAATAATTGACTGACAAGGAAAAGTTGACAAGACAGCTGGAATAATTTGTTGCTTTTTGTGGACAGGGAGATAGTGCCAGGTAAAAAGAATCATAATTGGAGGTGAGAGAAAGCTCCAAGAGGCTGCCAGAGTGCTGTTTATTGATCGCCGGAAGACTTGAGAAAAATGTAGGAGGTAAGTTCATCTTGTTTTGGGATTCAGTTTAAAAGTAATTTTCTTCCATTTTGGAGTTCAATAAATATCAAAAGACTGCAAACTAAAATTTTATATTCTAAGAGATCAAATGGTCAGAGGAGGCATGCAATGATTCTAGGTGAGAGATGAACAGTTGGTATCTTGACATGAGCACTCACAACACATGACAAATAGGAGGGACTAGTATGTGCCTTTCACAAAAGCTAAGTCCTCGACAGAAACATTTTAGTTGAGGCAAACGCAGGTCACATGTTTTTGAAAGGCAAGTGGATATAGAGCTACAGCTAACAAGCAATAAGAAATTTATATCAAAACTGATCTTTACATCCCTAGTTTAAGTAGAAATTTGCTTTCTGTTCCAGATTGAGGAGCAAAGTCTGCATGTAGAAGTTGTGTTCAAACCCAGCAAATGCTTGGTATGGGAAAAAAGAAGCAGAAAGATATAGCTTCAACAGTGGAAGGTATGCATTGAACAGGATCGAAGATGTCACAGTGGAGGGCAGAAACCAATACTGGCTCACTTGGGCATCAAATGTATTTGTGTTTTCGACATCTTTCTCTTCTGAGTAGGTGAGATGCAGGCATTTGTCTACTTGTTATTACTCAAAACTGGAATGTTCAAATGACTCACCTTGCACAATCCCTCTTGCTTCAAGCTAGGGCTTGTTGAGATTCACAAGTGATAGCAAGAGCAAGGCTGCTGGGAAGTGGGAGCAGAAGCAGGAGCGGGAGCAACAATTTTCAAAAGCTTCTATGTCAGGAGCATTTTTCGGAAGCATTTTTTTATATAGTATATATTTTTACATATTTTGATGTATATATGTCAATAAAAGCATGTAGAATGATGAATTAGTTATAAAAAGCATTAAAAAATCGATTAAACCATATAACATCAATCATCTAGTAGTTATAATCTTCATCAACAACAGGTCCACAGGTTCCAAGTTACAACATCTCGATTCTCAATGCTCATCAACCTTAAAGTTTCAAAATTAAAAAATTCAATATATAACATTTGTCATCAGTAAGGTTGTACTTGTAATCATTACCAAACTAAAACAAAGAATATCCAACATGAAATGAAATGTTTCACGAAGCATCATGTACATAGTTCATTACCAATGAATTATAATTGCCAACTTCAAACTTCGAACTTAAATTGTCATATATTGTTGACAAAAAAAAACCATAATAAATATGAAAGAGTCAATAGTTATAAAAAGTACTAGAAGGTGGAAACCAATGTTGCGAACATCGCGATCGGGATTAAATTAGTGAGGGAAAAAATCGGAAAAAATCCGTAAAACATCCGCAACATTTAAAAAAAAAAGAAAAAAGGATCATTTTTTTTTCAATTTTTTAAGTATCTAAAGCATTCACGATTTTTGGACGATTTTTATGATTTTTTGGCGATTTTACGATTTTATCACGATTTTTATCGCGGTTTTCTCATTTTGGAAAAAAACTTTAGCAATTTTTTGGCAATTTTTACGATTTTTTGGCAATTTTACGATTTTTTGGCGATTTTTTCAAAATGAAAAAATCGCTGATTAAATCGACATGTGGAAAAAATCACGATTTTCGCAACACTGGAAATTAGAAAAGACAAGTGAATCTACTATCTACTAAAATTTTGTTTTGCCACAAAAGACTTCTAATTTCTTTTCTCGTGATCTATGAACAATGGGAGTCTCCTCCTGCATAGTCTGACTTTGTAATGGTTGTGAACCACGTCCAAAACCAGAATGCACATGACCTCCACGCAATGTTGCAAATGGGGGTGGCGCAAAGTTGGTGCAACATGAGCCCTGGTAGTGGATGAGGGTAGCATTGATGTTGATGTTGTTGTTCTTGCTTCATCCTCATCGTCCAAAAGTTTTGCTTCCAACTATTCTAAATGTAAGGCTCCATCCTCCAAATTATCCTCCCTCGGGTTGTTGTCCCAAGTGATGGAGAACATGATGTGTAATATGTAGCAATGGATACCCCCTTAAGGTCGGACAGTTCATCGCCCACCAGGGGTTGGCATAATCATGGGTTCCTTAATGATGAACGGGGCTCATCTAGGACCCATAGGAACCAAAGTGATGGCAATGGATAAAGGGTAGAGCTCATGTTTGGCTTTTGCCCATGTGCGAAATTTGTATGCCCCGACCATCTTTTGCATTTTGTGGTACATTTCCTGTTGAGAGTGGCCAAATTATGCTTTCTCTTCTTTTTAGCCACATCAACCTCCAAGGCATCGTTCCAGGCCCGACCCAAGGTGTGGACAAGGGGAAGGGGAGGCTAACCCTATGTGGACCCGGATGTGAAAAATGATGAATGGGGTCAAAATGAGTGGAAGGGGATGATGTATGTGGTTTCGGGAAGCGGGACCATGCAAACAAAGTCGGGATTTCCCACGTAGTGCCAACCCTAAAGCTAATGGCCAATAAAGGAGATCCCACGTGTTAAAATTGGGAACTACAGCCAAACTCCATGTGGGTCATCTTATTTGTGGCAGTTGATATTTTTCTTGGATCCCTCTCATCGAGAGGTGTAGGATTGATCTAAAGATCATCCGATTTCGATAAGTATTCATGGAGTTATGAATTTATTTGCGTTATAAGACAATTCATCAAGGTCGGCCAGCACCAAAAAAACCACACATGTGCTCAACGTTTTAGTATAAATAGAGGTGGCCTTCAAGTCATTTCAACACACTTGGGATCTCTTCCTCTCTCTACTTGTCTTTGGGTTTTAGTAGGAGGAGAGATCCTAAGGAATAACGTTGCCCTGATCAAAAGGGCAAAAAACTGGGACTATCGGAAAAGCCGGAACTGCCGGAAAAGCCGGAACTACCGGAAAAGCTGGAAAAGTCGGAACTGTCGGAAAAGCCGAAAATGTCGGGAAAGCCAGAACTGCCAGAAAAGCCAGAAAAGCCGGAACTGCCGAGAACGACCGGAACTGCCAGGAACAGCGAGAACTGCCAGAACTGTCGGGAACTGCCGAAATAGCCAGAGCATCTATCTCCGAAGGAGAGCAGCATGCAAGGGACAACTAACTAACATTGGGACAGTTGTATGGTACTTAGCAGCAAATACACCAAGCATGCAATGTTACAGCTAGCATGCAAGGGACAACTAGCATGCAATAGCAAGCATGCTAAGGACAACAAGCATGCTAGGGACAACAAGAAAGCAAGGTGCAGCCAACACATAGGTCAATATGGCAACACGGTGTAGCAATGGCACATAATGCAAGGTACAATCATGATTAATGAAGCATGATGAGATGCAGCATAGTAATGATGGAACAGCGTGGTGCAGCGCGGTGAGGTGCAGCATGATGATGAAATGCAGCACAACGATAGGTGAAGGAGTCACCTTGGAGAATCAATTGAAGCAGCATGTCTTCAACTGATCTCGTGTATCATCTTCTTAGAGATGATCTATGCTCTTATCTAGATAAGTCAAAGTGTTGACTTCTGTTGTAAATGTACTATCTCTCTCTCTCTACTAAACTATTGAAGAACAAATTAGAAGAATTGATCAAGGGTTTCCCCACATTGGGGTTTGTGCCTGGCTAGCACCACATCTTGTGTCCTCTTGTCTTGGCTTGTCTTCTGCGATTGATGTTTATGTTCTATCTGGAGTTTACTTTAATGCTGATGTGATTGCTAATTTGGAAAAGATATGGAGCTAACTGTGAAAATTGAAATAAATTGCTCTTAGCATAGAACACACCTAAAATTAACACCTCACCTTCCAATACAACAATTCATTAGAGCAATTGAGTAAATAAGCTTACAAACCAAGGTCCCAAGTGAACACTTCATAGTGGCATGCCTGTCCAAGTGGGCTTTAGAATGTATAGGTGTTCCCAAAATCAAGAGGGAGGTTAATAAAGGACACTATTAGGTGGTTTCAACCTCTAAGAGAGTGGCAAGTCCATGGTACATCCTTCAAATGGTAGGTGTCATGTGAAATAGCAGAGGAATGGGGAGGGGTAGCAGGGGAAGGCTCCAAGTCACATGCCATGGTACAAGGGCAACTATAATGAAGGAAGCCCACACATGGGTGTATAGATGTAGGAGGGAGCAATCGTGGTACATGAGTTACCCCCGGCCTTTGTTTTTCCATCCTTCTTCATATACCTTTTGCCTTTTATTGATTTTTCTTTCTTATAACTGCTCGGAGCTCTAGGGAATGAGAACATGATGTGTATTATATAGCAATGGTTACCGCCTTAAGGTTGGGCAGTGCATCGCTCACCAGGGGTTGGGACGATCATGGGTTCCTTAATGACACAGGGGGGCTCATATTGGGGCCTTAGGAACCAGGGTGATGGCCATATTAATAAGGGGTAGAGCTCATGTTTGGCTTTTGCCCAAGCGCTAAATTTTTTTTATGTCCTGGCCATCTTTTGTATTTTATGGTACATTTCTTGTTGTAAGTGGCCAAATTATGCTTTTAACTTTCTTTTTAGTTGCAACAACCTCTGAAGCATCGTTCTAGGCCCGACCCAAAGTGTGGACAAAGGGATAGGGAGGCTAACTCCTTGTGGACCCATTGGACAAATGTGGACCCAGATGGGAAAAGTGAGAAAGATGGTTATAATGAGCGGAAAGGAGTGATGTATATGATGCTGGGAAGCGAGACCATGCACCCAAAATCAAGGTTTCCCATGTAGTGCCACTCCTAAAGCAAGTAGCCAATAAAGGAGATCCCATGGGACTAGGATACAAGACTCACCAAGTTGGATAAGGGGACAAGGGTAAAGACCAAGCCCATTCGTTCCGCTGAATCTCCCCCACTAATTCATGTCCAAACGTGTCCATAATAAGTAAGAAAAAATAACCAATTACATAATGAAAATCCATACCTTTAGGGTTGGAAGGCCCGCCTTCAAATATACAATCATAACAGATGGGCGAGGGCACATAATGGATGGCTCAGGTAATGGAGAATGGTGCCACATCAAACTATCTAGTGGCTGCAAGCTTTCGACTAAAGATAAACCTTAAAGAAAAAATTCTCCTATGGGGGTCACCCATTGGTGGTGGGTAACAGTCCCAATGTCATGTGACTTAGCAAAGTAAGATCAATACAGATGCCCAAGTGGAGTATTATGCAAAAAATGAAGAAAATATGATGTTGGTTAAACTTTTGGCAACAAATGAGATGTTTCCAAAAGTTCAAGTTGGTAATGATGAATTCGTCATGTGGGTAATCTACAAAGATGCATAAAACGTCAAAGGTAGACCATTCTTCCTTGAAAATATGTTATTTTCAATTAAAATGAAGGAGTCTGACTACTTACAAGATCATTCATTAAAATTCAAGGATATTAGAGATCAATCGAAAGGACAATGGTAGAAAATCATATGGTGGCTAGAATTGTGAAAAGTTTGAGTTCTCCCTATGTAAATTTTATTGAGACCATGAGCATTACTAGTACTTATAGAGATCTAAAATTTGAGTAGTTGACCACTAAGCTCTTGCAACAAGGCAAATAGAGAAAGGAGTATGAGAATAACAATGTGAGTGAGTCTTCAAAGTGGTACTTGTAAATTTTAAGAGTAAAACCAGTAAACAATGTGAAGAGAATGATGGAAAATTTTGAGTGGTAAATATAGAGAAGCTATTAAATTACTTTATTGAGGCCAGCTAGGGAATATAAGTAGAGTTTGAAGAAAGTAGTTGTGAGATTAAAAACACAACTGCTAAATATAAGACAAATGGAACCTTGCATGGCCTTCTGTGAGCATGTTGATTGAGGATGAAGACATGCAGCACTCACCTAAGTAACCTCATTATTATAGTATTTAATGAAGGCATTTTGTTCTTATGTGGCCCCCTTATGTATTATTTTAATCCTTGTTGTTTCTCTAGTATTTTCCTAGGAGAAATAAGTGGATCTAGAAACCACAAATACTATTTCATTATAGAGGTGTAGAGCTGAAGTCTACATAAGAATTTGTTCACTCCATTTTGACTCGAGGCATGGCTAGATTAACAAAGGTCTTTGGAGACTAGTTAAATATCAATTTGGAGCAATTAAATCAACATGTCAAATTATGTGTAGTTGTTATTTCCCTATCGTTTATTTGATGGCTAATTATGCTTTATGTAGAGTTGCTACATAATTTGATGCTAAATATAAATCAAGATGTACAATTATTGTCATACAAGAAGTTAGTGTGAGATTGTCATCCTCCCAGTTTCTTGATGTGGCTTTGATATTTGGGAGAGCAAACTAAAAATCTAGATCAACTATGCTGCTTATTTTTGCCTTATTTGGTCTTATGGGGTTGTAGTTATGAAGTATTTAGGATTTATCACTCATGAGAGGGTGTTCCATTTCAATCCTATTGGCTCATGATTCCATGGCAATGTTTCATTGTGATGAATCCCCCAAGGTTGAGGGCATGCCCCTCTCATTTATCACATTTTGAGGACTTGGGGATGCCTAGGGATACATTTCCCCATGCCCCCCCCTTTTTGGGGAAATATAGGGAAACATGTCCCCTTTTTGGGGAGTATTCCAAAAAAGGGGCGAATTTGGGTATAAGTTGTTGAAAATAATGGTACCAAGGAGGTGTTTTCTAGTGCATTTATCCTTTTGGCCTAGGAAGACACATTAATGACATTTTTGTCATGTGACATTATGAGTTCTATTAATGTCATGGAGCAAAGTTGCTTTTTATGGGTTATGTACAATGTACTTTAATATATTAATGTCACTAGTGTTATAAAGTGACTTTATGAGAAAAGTACAAAGTACACTTTATTATTAAAGTGACTTTTATTTTTTAAAGGTGACTTTATGAGAGAAAAAATGCATATGCTACAAAAATATTAAAAAGTAAATAGGAGACTCATTAATTGAGGGGGACCACATGAGAGAAGGGGTCAAGAGAAGGAATGATCTCCACCCTTGATCTAATGAGCATAAGTTTAATCTCAATCATTACATCTCAGGTGTTAGAGTTCTCTTCAATTTGAGAAGGCAAAATGGAAAAGGAAAGGGATTATCTCATTCATTCTTCACATGAGAGCTTTGGAGAGAAGGAGAGGAAAAGGAGGAGGCTACTACAATAATTGCAGGAAGAGAATTCTACAACAAATAAGGATCTTGAATCCCAAGGAAGAGGCAGTGTAAATCTGTTGGCATGATTTTCTAGGCAACCTGAGTTTTCTGGCAAAGAAATCGAATTGTTTGCATAGATTTTGAGGCAGCTACAAGAGGTTATCTAGCCCAAAATTCCAAGACATTTGTTGTTGATTTCTGATAGCATCGGATGTCCTCTAAGTCTCAAAATTTGCAAGGAGGCTAAGACACATGCATTCTCCAATACCAAAAATCGTTTTGGGAAATTCCACCCGAAGGCAGTTTTATTAAAATAATTAATTATTTTTAATGGGTCCCTAAGTCTAAACTTATGATATTAAAATAATTAAAGGTTATTAATCTAACTGTAGGTGAAACTTCTAGAAGAAGATGGAGATCGAGTCCAAATGATCTGAGCCATTGATTAGAATATAATCTGGGTCATTGGTTCTCAATTGGAGGAGTATAAGGACATCGATGGGCACTTGGAGAACACATCGAGTGGAGATTAGAAGATCGAATTTTTGAAGCATAGCAGTTGTCGGGAGAGAAATTCGTAGTGATCTTTTGCAGTCAGGGGCAAGGATAGTTCCGGTTGGATATTTCTCCTGATTTGGGAATACTCCGCAGAGGAGGCAGACTCAATGTTGCACGAAGCGGGAGCGAAGCGGAAGCGTTTTTTGGAAGCGGGAACGCCGAAGCGTCATTTTCCAAAAATCTAGGAAGCGAAGCGTCCGCGGAAGCGTCTGCTATAT
>APFE030704618.1:0-16256 GCA_000404065.3 Pinus taeda | reverse complement strand
AAACTTTAAATCAACCCTCCTTATCAGTTTACTAGCCTAAAATCAGTGTTTCTAATTGGTCAAACTCTTCCTATTGAAAAATCCACCGAGTTTGACCCGAGAGAGCCTTCTCATACCTCGTAGGGCTAGCTACGAGGTGAAATGGTTTGATGTAGCTTTGAGGTTTGTCTATCTCAGCCTAGGTGAAATCTCAAGTGCTAACAAGCTCATCATGCCTTCTCTTAAAAACATCTGCCTCATCTTGCTCTCTTTGATATGCCCTCCGTGCCAATGGGTCTACTGTTTTTATGCAACCCACAACCCCCTGTCCTCCTCCATGCAAAAGATGTGCCTTCACTCTTGGGTAGGAGCCCTTGTACGAATTATTGCAAAGATTACATCGCCATTCCCTTAAGCCACCACCTCCACATTTTTGAAGCTTCTGAACATGCCTCTAAAGAGGATAATATTCAGCCCTTGGGTTGGCCCTAGGGCTTGAACTTGCAGCTGCACTTTGGTTGGAAGACATTGCTGCAAAAATAAATAAATAAAAACAAATCTGTAAATAAAAAACCTTTTTCATATTTTTGGCAGCATAAACCTTCGAAATATTGAGGAAATAGTAGGAAAAAAACTAAGAAAATGAATGTTGCTTAACCAAATTAATTTTCTGTAGCTGAAGCTACCCCAAAATGCCAGAAAAGACAAGAAATATGGCTGTAGCTGAGCCAAAAGCCAAGAATGTAGTAGCCAGAAACTCTGCACTCCAAATCTGCTATTGAAATCTCTTTCTCTTGCTGCTAAAATCTCCTTTGCTCACTGTTGAAAATGCCCTAGCTGAAACCACTGCTCTCTTCCTCTCTTCTCCTTTACTAAAATCGCCAGTCTCTAAGAGAAATGACTTGCTCAATTGTGTGATGAGAGAATGAGGCAAAGGTCACTTTTATAACTTGAAAGAGGCATCTAGAAGCAACCAGAAGCCACTTTAGTTCCCCAATAAAAAAACAGAAAACAAAATAATAATAATAAAAACATAAGAAAAAGACAATTTGCATGGGGAATCTCCGTCGTACGGCCCAGAAACTCGTTTTCAGTCGTACTGGCCACGTTTCCTCCTCAAGAAACGGGCCAATATGACCGGAAACAAGTTTCTGAGCTGTATCGTATGGGTTTCCCCGTTTTTGTTTCGTTTCCGTATGGAAACGGACCCTAGACCCATGTTTCCTGCAATTTGGTCCTTTCCCTTCACCTTGTCCAGGATAAGAACATCATTAGATGCTACATTCCATCCCCGAAATTGGACTCGGTCCACTTGACCCTATTGAAATTTATAAGTATTACCCGTTAGAAATTTTATATGTATTCTTAGGTTTATTTCTCCTACTTGTTAATTACGAACAAGTTATTTAAACATATAAATATCGAAATAAACACAATACAGTCTCAACCATCTACAAATCAACAGCTGAAACAAATAGCAAATGCACAAGTGACACTGTTATTTTTGGACAACTCGTCCCCGAAAAACCCAACTTGGGAAAATCGATGCAGCAATTCTGAGGATTATTTTATTATGCAATCTATCTGAGTACAACTGAGTGCTAAACCGACTCACCCTACAGAGAAAATAATCCGGCAGTAATACCTCTCTATTCGGAAGCAGATATTCAAAAAATTTGCCCCATGAAACCCTCTCCAACACAACTGAAGCACTATGTCAGCCCTCCTGGCCTCTGCATCAGCCTGAAAACCCCTCGCGTCAACTCTCTGAGGCTCTGCGCAGCCTCTCTGGCACTTTGCGTCACTCCAGCAGCCTCTGCGTGGATGACGTAGGCCCTCCTGGCCTCTATGTTGTCTCTGCTAGCCTCTGTGTGTCTCCCTCTGGCTTCTACATCTACCTCTCAACCACTGTGCTAGTCTCTTAACACTATCTCTGTCTCTTTGTTTCGTACTCACTGCCCCTCGCTGGAAACTGATCACTGATTCGACTTTTCTTAGCAAATACCGCTCTAGAAAATCGAATGACTGATCACTCTAGTGTCTTCTCCAACTGACCCTCAAGCCTCCTCTTATACTTTTCATGTTGGTCTTTCAACGGTCGAGATTACATCTCTAATCAACAGCTAAGATTAGATATGGCTTGATCCATGTCTTTTAGAACCTTCTAACCTGGTTTTCTATTAATAACCATTCATATTTTATTTTTTCTAAGTTTAGACTTAGGAACTCCATTAAAAATATTAATTATTTTAATATCTCCTAAACCCGGAAGAATATGCCCAAACCATTTCTAGGTCTTGGAGATCTCATGTACTTTAGCCTCTCCACCAATTTTCATGGCTAGAGCACATCTGATGCTACCCCAAATCAACACTCCCTCTTAGCGAGGAATGTGCTCTAGTAATACTCCGCCACTGAGCATCACCCTGATTATACGGCGTCGATACCTGTGTTGATGCTAGGCCTCCTCGCCCAACATCCTCTGCATTATTGCATCCTGTACTGTTGCCCATGGCCCTGCCACCTATGTCATAGGGTTCGCCAAATTTGAACCTTGAGGTTCAAAATTCAACAAACCCAAAAAAAAAAAAAAATCGTTCAGGTTTGGCGAACCTAATAGTCGAACCTCAAGGAATTTGAACGTCAAGGAAAACCTAAAGACAAACATGAAGATGAATTTTATAATTTAAAACAAAAAAATTGGTGTTTGAAGTTAGAGATTGGGTTGTTTTTGTCAGTTGCTTTAAGGTTTATGAGAAAAACCATGCGCAACACATGGTTTTCTCTTGTTTCTCTTCTTTCCAGTTAGTTTCCCATGGTGGACACTAGTTTGGCTTTATTTACCATGGCTATCAATAGATTTTCACAAGCCAACTTCAGTCCAAGTGTACTCGCTATAATGTGCTCAGTGTTGCCACTGCCTATTGTATTCTCTACAATTTCATGAATTCAATTTCTAGATGTTGCTTGTCCCCACCACCTAGAACGTGAAGTGAATAGTGGTCATGATTTGTGGCTCGTGGGTGCTCACTACTACTCATATAGCTTTATTGATTGATTTTGATTTTTTATTATTTTATGTCATATATATTTATATATGTCGAAAAATATGTAGAGTCGAACTTAATGTCGAACCTCATCGAAAAATTCGAAGTCGAATCGAACTTAATCGTTGCCGAACTCGAATTCAAACCCGAACCGTGTGACATAGCCTGCCATTGCCACTGCTGCATCCATATAGCAGCTCCCTCTACTTCCGTGTTGTTGCTGGTCCTTTCTCCCAACACTGCATCTGCACTGCAACCCCCTCTCACCAAGTTGCATCGTGCTACCATTAACTGCTATTGCACTGCAACTCAGTTACTGAGAAGTAACTAATCCACCCAACTACTGACATCCCTGTCAGGCTAGAAACACTCCCGATGTTGAAGCTCTCTCTGCCGCTATGTCGTGCTCCCTCTACTGCCTATGTGCTGCTGCAACAACTCCCTGCCTCTTGCATCACTGCAAACCTCTCTGTGCTATCCTGCATTGTTGCAACCTCATCTATGCCTCTCGCATTGCTACAGGTTGCTAGCTCTGCGCTGCCCGAGACAACTGCACTATAGCACTCTCTGTCGCTTCATCCGCATCCATCTACCAGTCCTGCTACTCTCTCTTCAAGGTTCTCGTAGCAAGGTATAATCCAAGAGTTTGGGTACCTCGAGGATCCTACCCCTTATCGCCTATAGTCCTCCTAACTACAGCTCAATATCTCCCCATCTCTTCTCTAGAGGTACATGAGCACTTATGGCACAATGATCATCCTCCTCTACCTCATTTTCCACCTTTGTTGGCGTTACCTTGGAGTCAAGCGCCTCTCCCTTAGTCTTCTTTTTCAGACACTGGTTCACATAATGCCCTAGTTCCCCACAGTTGAAGCACTTAATCTTGGAGAGGTCATTTTTCTTCCTCTTCTCTTGCTTCCCCACAAATGCCAGAGCTGCATCCTCTTCCTCTTCCTTCTTGATCCAGACTCCTTTGCTACTACTTCCAGTCTTGGACAGTCGTTTGATCTCTTCTTGACGAAGAGCCGCCCACAATTCTTCCCAATCTAGAAGAGTCGCCCTGCCCAGAATGCTCTGGACGAATGTCTCCCACTACTCGGAGACTGCGTTTGGAGCGGTCCTCACCATCAACTCCTAATCCAACGTGGCCCCTATGGAAGTCAGTTGGTCTCAAATCTCCTTCAATCTACCGAGGAAGTGATCTATCTACTCCCCCTTCTGCATCTGGTATGACCGCGGTTGATTCTCTAGTATCATCTTCCTCTGCACGAAAGTATGCTAGTACAATGTCTTCAAGGCATCCCACATTTCCTTTGTCGTCCCCTTCTCGGCAATATGTTGGACAATGTTGACCTCTACCGGTCAACTACCCATGCAGTACACCCCCTTTTTCTTCGCAAAAAGGGGCAGCACCTGATCAGCGTATCCCTGCCATCCTGCAGTCATCAGCAGCTTGATCAATCTGATCGTAAACCCAGTCTGCATGTATTAATTGTAAATAATCCTAGCAGATGTGAGTCGTGTTGTAAATTGCCTAGGTGGACCTAACTTTCCTATGATAATCTATGTCCCGGAAGGTTTTTCGTCTCACCGATCCTCGGATCGGCAGAGTTTTCCTTCAAACCTGACCCCAAAGCCGGGATAGATTTTGTCAGTGGAATTTTAGAGAATCCTAGTGTGTTAGCCTGCTAGATTATAGTCGTGTCGCAGACATGGGTGTTTTGTGAGGGTCTATGTTGAGATGTAAATTGTTAAAATCATGATGTAATGTGTCCTGAGGGTTGAAAAATGTTTAAATCCCCTCATGAGTCCTAAGTCCTAGGTCCTAGGTGATGTTTCCAAGGTCTTAGTTCGATGATCCATTATAAAAATTAAAAAAAATAAATAAAAAATAATAAAAAAAATTAAAAAAATTAAAGAATTAAAAAAATAATAAAAAAATAATAAAAGTTTAAAAAATAATTTTAAAAAAATGATAAAATAATAATATTTTAATTCGACGGATGAGATTAAGAGCTGTCTTGATCCTCATCGACGGTCGAAATCATTCCAACATGGATCACTCGAACTAGCCGTTGGGATCATTTCCTTTATATAGGGTTTTAGGAGGTCATTTCAGATCATCTGATCTGTAAGTCAAAGACTGAAGAAGCTCTCTTGTAAATATGTTCCTGGTTAATAAAGAAGACTTTGGGGTCCAGATTTGGCTGGTGTTACTCTCTTGAATGCTGTGAGATTGTTTAATTTTCTGTATATGTTATTTTCAACCATTAATAATAGCTTTTTCGTAGAGTATTGTGAGCACAGGTATCTTGCTCACTTGCTAGGGTTTGGGTGTTGTTAGGGTTTCTGAAGTAATGGCAGGTATCTCCATTACTTCCTGAGATCTAGCAGCATTCTGCCCTCTTTACTGATGGTTGTTTTGAGCTGTGCAGAAAACATTTTCTGAAGGAAATTTGTGGGCGTTCGGGGAAGTTCTCGGCTGAACCAGCCAGCTCCCACAAGCATTTTGCTGAGCCCAGTTGGATTCGATCCTGGGTCTATCATTCAGTTTATTTATTTTTATTTGCATGAGGGATTTTCTGAAGTTCTTCACAGTGAAGATCTGAAAATCAATATTTCTTTGAATATTTTTCTGTGCTTATTGGTGAATCTGGCTGTTAAGGGTCCAAATCTGTAAATTAATTTCGTTGTTCTAGGGTTTTCGAGATTTTGTTTTATGCAGTTTTCATTAGAACTTTCATTTTTTTTGCATCCACAGGCAGCTCATTGTGACCAAAAGTACAAACGATTATTGTTGACTGCTGGCAGTTAAAATTCGCTGCAAAGGGGTCACGCCATTTTTTATCCTTTTTACGAGCCAGATCTGCAGAGGGCGAAAACCCCATAGTACGAAGATTATATGAACATTGGATCAGAGGACCTCATGAAAGGATTAGTGTCAGAAATCGATCTTATATGCCCCTTTGGTAGCAGCGAGCGAGGGCATTACTGATTCATTTTTTGCTGTAGGAGTATAAATAGAACGCAGCCCGTAGCCGTGCCCTTTAAGCCTCCCTTCAGCAACCTGAAAGCCGTCAGACAGGAGTCCTGGTTGGCCCGCGGCTCAGACGCACATCTTGTGGGCATTGACGAGGATCACCCGCACGGCAGCATTCACGACATCGCCCTGCTTGGATTCAGAATACCCGCGTAGGACGAGAGCAACGAAAACCTGCGGATACATGGTCACATTGCACGAAGTTTTGATGAATTCCGCCATGGTGTAACTCAGGCCAGGTATGTGTGCGATCCGCCGTCCATATGCTAGCTTCCGTCAAATGTAAACCTGCAGGAGCATGAGCACAGTCACATTTTTCACGGGCGGGTGACATTGTCTGCCGGTGCGTTTCATTTTTGATAGCGTAGGCACGGTTTTAGTCTTTAAATCGTTTTCATATATGGGTAGGTTTAGTTTTAGTTTGTTTTATTTTGATTTCTGTATGTTTCATTTTGTATATATGCGGTAGTATTAGTTAGGATTTAAATTTTTTAAATTTTAATTTTTATACATATGCAATAGTTTAGGTTTTATATTTAGATCACATTTTTAGTTTTATTTTTACTTTTATTTTTATTTTTTTAGATTTTTTAATTTTATTTTTCATTTTTAGAATTTTGTTTTTTTAAATAAAAATATTATATATATATATATATTAAAATATAAATAAAGATATAAAAATATAATTAAATAAAATAAAATTTACAAAAATTTAAAAAAAAATCATTTAGGGTTTTGGTTATTAGGGGTTTAGGTTTAGAGTTATTTTTTAAAATTTTTTTAATTTTCTTTTTAAAGCATAGGGTTAGATTGTTATTTTCATTTATAAAAAAAAAAAAAAAAACATAAAATATCAAATAGAAAATTCTAAAGTTTAGGTTTTGTTTTTTTTTTTATTTTGATTAGTTTTAATTTAAAAATAAGATTTTGTTTTTTAAAAAAAAAAAAAGAGATTCATTTAGGCTAGATTTTGCATTTTAGATTCTTGTTTTATTAAAAAATAAAAAAGATATAAAAATTTAAAGTTTAGGGTTTTGGATTAAATTTTAATTTTTAATTTTTTTATTTTTATTTTAACTTTGTCAGAAAATATAAAAAATTTCGTGGAAAATTAATTTTTGCTAGATTCAGTGGTTTTCATGCTTTATCTTTCACGCTGAGTTTTGAATTTCTCAAGTCGAGATACGAAATCAGTATCCAGTTAATGGTTTATGACTCGTTGTGGTTCGAAGTATTCATTCTTTAAATCTTCAGTTGCTGGATATCATTTTGGTCATTCTAAGAGCACTGTTCACGTTTCATGTAACCGATTCAATGACAGTCTCTTAAGGCACTGGTCTGCTAATCAAATCATTTTTGTGCTTTTATTAAATCGTGTCTCGTGTCTCCCAACCAACTGGTCGACAGTTGGCCTTCATCATCTCGCAGGGTCTCCCCCCCTTAGCCGCGGGAGATCGGCTTAAACGGAGGCGATCCGGGATCAAGTGGAGCCGGCCGTCTGAGCGTTGTCGTGTCAATCTGCGCGACAACATTTTTTGGCGCCGTTGCCGGGGATAGAGTTTTTCTGTCCCTGGTGTTTCAACGACACTCATCTTCTCATCTTCTCGTCTCTTTTTTGAGCTGGCAGCTTCAAAATTTTTGGCATCTCTTGATCTTTTCATCGCCTTACCTTTCGTCATATCAACAGCTTCTTTTCTTGTTTGGGTGGCGACTCCATTTTTTTTTTTTTTCATTTTTTCCCAGACAAGAGGCCTCTCTCATATCTGCCTGTTGGTTGCTTTTTTGGATCCTAGAATCAGATTCATTGCTCAAGTGGCGACTCCACCTCTTTCATTTTTGATTTTCTTGAGCAGAGATCTCGTTCTATCATCCACTTGGTCCCTTATTATTCATCATGGATTATTCGTTTAAACCGTGTCATTTTGATGACCTCCATGACGTTCCGGAAGTGGCCATCTCCAAATTACCTTTGTTTTCAATTGGTGATTCAGTCGCTGTAAAAAGGCATCTATGTTTGTTCACTCGCATAATGATCATATATTGTAGACCCTCTCAGTACGATTACGAAGATGTCAAAATGCGTCTTTTTGTCTTTTTCTTAGAGGGTGATGCTTTGAACTGGTTTAATAATTGTTCTGAAGGTTGGTTCCTTCGCTTCTTTACAAGATATTGTCAATGCTTTTAAAGACAGATATGGTTATCCAGATAGTCCGCCTTGTGCCCCTAAAACTGTGCAACAGAATGAAAAAGGTCCAGCTGTCAGTGAAAGTTTCCAGGACAATGCTTCATATCAAAATGTGCCATCCACTTGTGCCATTATAGATCAGACAAATGACAATGAAAAAGAAGAGCAGAAGCAAACTATACAAGAATTAATGTTGCTGGTGAAAAATATGGAAATCAATCAAACTGATTACGCTAATGATGTCAGAACTTTATGTGCTCACCTCGAAAAACGTAATAGGGAGATGGAAATCATGCAAAATCAACATGCTAAGGAAATTGAAGCCATGAAGATTAATCATAACACAGAAATTAGTTTTATGAGAAGCAGGTTATCAGGCTTAGAGGAAAATATGATGACCATGAAAGCTAATCATGATAGGGAAATTAATTCTATGCAAAACAAGTTATTAACTATGGATGAAGAAATGACTATCATGACATTTGATCATAATAATCAGTTGGCTACCATGCAAGCAAATCATGAGGAAGAGATAGACTCTATGCAGCATTGCTTGATGATCATAAAGGAAAAAGACGATAAAGTAATAAAAGATATGGAAGCTAATCAGATATGTCTTCAGAAAAAGTTATTGACCATGGAAGAAGATCATACCAGGGAAATTAGTGCTATAAAAGTTGAACACTCTAGCCAGATAAATCAGGAGCCTTCTCATTTGTCGCAACAAGCTCCATCTTACTATGAGGAGGTCATTGGTTCGATTGAAAGGTGGTTAATTGAAGGTGATCCAGATAAACTTAAAAGCGATAAAGATCAGATGCAAGATGAAGAAAAATATGTCACACATATCTTACATACTTCATCTAAGAGCTTTGAAACAGAAAGTTCCATATCATCAGTAATCTAGCCTGCCAGAAAGAAAAAGCGCAAGAGAAAGAAAATGAGAAGAAGATTTGATGCATCAGACGGCCGCGAGTAGCTTGATCTTCGGATAGGAAAAAGTCCTACCATCTGCAGAATTGGACATGGCACATCCGACAAACAGCCGACAGATTTGCCTGAAAGCAGGGAAATGCTCAGTATGCACTATATTGAACACATCTGATGCCATAGGGCATCCTTTATATCGTATTTCTAACCCTATTCCTTGTTTTTTCCGCATTTTTGTTTTTGCTTTAGATAGTCAAATAAATGAAGAGCTTTTATCTTTCCTGTGCTTACTGTATATGATGATTTTTGGGATGGACGCTACTTATTTTTGTGTTGTATGGATGCAGATTCTGGATTCTCACATTCCTGCAAGCAGCAACGTGTCCCCAAGTAGAGCCAGATGTTGACCTCTACTGGTCAACTACCCATGCAGTACACCACCCTATTTTTTGCAAAAAGGGGCAGCACCTGAGCAGCGTGTCCGTGCCATCCTGCAGTCATCAACAGCTTGATCAATCTAATTGTAAACCCAGTCTGCATGTATTAATTGTAACTAATCCTAGCAGATATGAGTCGTGTCGGTAAATTGCCTAGGTGGACCTAACTTTCTTATGATAATCTATGTCCCGGAAGGTTTTTCGTCTCACCGATCCACGGATCAGCAGAGTTTTCCTTCAAACCTGACCCCAAAGCCGGGATAGATTTTGTCATTGGAATTTTAGGAGAATCCTAGTGTGTTAATATGCTAGATTATGTTTGGTCGCAGAGCTGGGTGATTTGTGAAGGTCTGTCAAAGGGCTTTTTCCCCTTGAAGATGTAAATTGTTAAAGTCATGATGTAATGTGTCCTGAGGGTCGAAAAATGTTTAAATCCCCTCATGAGTCCTAAGTCCTAGGTCCTAGGTGATGTTTCCAAAGGCTTAGTTCGTTGATCCATTTTAAAAAGGGAATTAAAAAATTAAAAAATGAATAAAAAAAATATAAAATAAAATAAAATAAATAAATAAATAATGATAAATAAAAATATAAAAAATAAAAATATTTTTGTGATGCGTACAAAATATCTTTTAAAATAAAAAATAAAATCGACAGATGAGATCAAGAGATGTCTTGATCCTCATCAACAGTCGAGATCATTTCAACATGGATCACTTGAACTAGCCGTTGGGATCGTTTCCTTTATATAGGGTCTTAGGTGGTCATTTCAGATCATCTGATCTGTGAGTCTGGTATTGAAGAAGCTCTCTCTTGTAATCTTTTTCCGGTTAATAAAAGAAGACTTTGGGGTCCAAATCTGGCTGGTGTTACTCTCTGGAAGTGCTGTGAGATGTTTAATTTTCTGCATATTTCATTTTTCAGCCATTAATGATAGCTTTTTTTTTTTTAGAGTATGGTGAGCACAGGTATCTTGCTCATGTACTAGGGTTTGAGGGTTGTTAGGGTTTCTGAGATAATGGCAGGTACCTCCATTATTTTCTGAGATCTAGCAGCATTCATTCTCTCTATGTTAATGGTTGCTTAAGTTGTGCAGGAGAACCTTTACTAAAGAATATTGCTGGGCGTTTGGGGAAGTTCTAGGCTGAACCAGCCAACTCCCACAAGCCCTTCTTTGCAGAGCCCAGCTGATCTTGGCCCTGGGTTAATCATTTCGTTTGTGTTATTTCTTGAGAGATTTTCTGAAGTTTCATAGTAAATCTGGAATTTTCGATAATATTACTGCTGATTATTGATCAATCTGGCTGTTTAAGAGTCAAAGCTGTAAATTGTTTAGCTGATCTAGGGTTTCAATTTGTTAGGGTTTTCCTTTCTTCTGCAGGTTACAGGTGCTTTTTGAGCAAGGAAATTCAAATATAAATTTCGTAGAAAGCTTCAGTGGTTTCTCTTGGCAATCAAGTAGCAAAAAACATGATATACAAGGCCTGCGGATAAAGCAAAATAGCGTGATAAATCCTTGCTGTTGATTCATCGCATCTCTCTCAGCCTGCGTATCTCGTCAGGCCTCCTCACTCTAGTCTGCAAGTTGCATAAACCAAATCGATTTTCTCCTGGGCAATCCCATCCGTCGTCAAAGGAAATTGCTGAATGCGTTATGAGTGAGCACGTTCGATTGTTTTATTTTTTCTTTTGAGCCAGGTGATACGTACAGGCCAGAGAAAACAGCTTTGGTGGTATTACGGCTGAGCCTTTTCCTGTCTGGCTGCACGAAGAAGGGAAAAACGTACCCATCTGTTGCTCCAGACTCCTGCGGTTATGTTTCTCACCCCAAGCCACGCATCATCTGCACCAAAACCTTCATAGCCTGCACGCAAGCCTGAAAACGCTGCTCCTCCACGTTGAACTTGCTGACCTCTGCGTGCTTGAACGTTTCCCTCTTATCGTCTCGACCTCCACGCAGACCTGCTACACAACAAAAATCGATTTTCTGATCGGGTTAATATGCACAGTGCAGGTTGGGCATAGTTTTGAGTTTGGACGCAGAGCCGATTTTTTATATATATAGCCACGTTTTGTTAGTTTCTTTAGTTTTCATATACGTATACCATTTAGATTTTAAATTTTTTTAGGTTTTAGTTTTGTATACCATTTTTTATGTTTGGGTTCGATTCATAGTTTAGATTTGGTGATATATCTCATAGTTTAGGTTTTATTTTAAAAATATAATATATATATATTATATATATATATAATATATTATATATATATAGTTTTTTCTTTTTTTTTTCATTTTTGTTTGTTTTAAGTTTAGTTTTGGGTTTATATTTGATTTTATTTTAGGGTTAGATTTAGCTCCTAGACTTTAATTTTAGATTTAATAGTTTTCAGTTTAGTTTAATATTTAAATTTTATTATTTTTTTACCTTTAGGGTCTTAGATTTAGATTAATTTTATTTATTTATTATTTTTTATTTTTATTTTATCAGGTTTTATTTTTTTTTAATTTAAATTTATTTTAAATTTTGTTTTATAAAAATAAAAAAAAAAAATTCATAAAAATTATAAGTGAATAACATAAAAAATTTTTCTTTTAGGTTTTTAGATTGTTTAAAATTTGTCCAAAAAAAAAAAAAAGGGCCATTAATTTTTTTTTTTGTAGAAGGATTTTCGAGATAAATGTTTATCTGGCATGAATGTGCATCTTTTGACGCTTATTTTTAGATTGTCAGATCATCGTCAAAAAGATCGTGAATTTACTGGATATCTTTCGAAGTTATTACTGTGCACATTTCACAATCTCTGCAGCATCTGGTTATCAATCGTTTCAAACATTAACAAGGCACTGGTCCGTAAAAATAAATAAAATCTATCAAGTGCTTTGTCCTCCCGTGTCTCCCAAACCAACTGGTTCGCAGTTGGTCGTCCTTCTCTGTTCAGGGTCCACCCCCCTTAGCCGTGGGAGACAGGCTTAAACGGAGAGATCGGGGATAAGAGTGACAGCCCCTGGTCTGAGCGTTGTCGCGACAATCTGTGCGACAACATTTTTTGGCGCCGTTGCCGGGGATAGAGTTTTTCTGTCCTTGGTTCTTTTCAAGCTTTTTTGTGTTTAACTTCCTGTCCGGGTGGCGACTCCACATCATATATTATCTTCGAGAGTGTATACTAGAAGGCATCCAAGTAGTCTGTGTAATCCTGCTCCTGATCCTGAAAAGGCCCTCAGAGTACAATTGCACAAACTCTCTTCTCGTACACTTCTTGTTAATCTCCGACAAGAAGCCCTTTCTGATATCCACCTTCTTTTTACTCGTCCAGTTGAGCACGACATCATGGACATCTTCTCCCCATGTAACTTTGCTAATATCCCAGGTTATCCTCATGATACTCCAAAACATGGAATGGATAAATTGCCTATCTTTCTGGGAGACAACGCAATCAATGCCAATTCGCATCTGAAAGCTTTCAGTTCGTGGTTGGGGAAGTATGCAAGGTCTACTGATTTTAATCATGAAGATGTTAAAATGACCCTTTTTGTTCTATCTCTGGAAGGCGACGCTCTAGATTGGTTTACTGAAAAACCTCAAAATTCATTTGACTCCTTGCAATCAATTGTTAACGCTTTTAAAGAAAAGTATGGGGATAAACGAGAGGGAAGACACCTAGTAAAAGCCATCAGCATAATTAAAAAGAGAGAAAACGAAACTGCTGAAGAATTTAATAAAAGGTTTAACGACATCATTAAAGAATTACCTCGAGATTATAAACCTACTGACAAGTCTCTTCAAGACTTTTACATCGATGCCTTTAGTCCTGAGCCATCTTATGAGCTAAGGCGTGCCAGACTTAATGATTATAGGGATTGCCAAGCCTTAGCTATTGAACTTGAAAAGGACAAGGCAGCATCTGGAAAATCTGAAATTCCAGGTTTCGACAGAGCTGCTACCAAAGTAAAAGAAACTAAAGGAAAAGCAGTTCAAGAACCTGAGAGAACTTGTTCTCAAGTTGCTTCAAAAAATTGAAACTATGGAAATTAATCATAATAAGGAGATAAACACTTTGCAGAATAGGTTGATTAAAATGGAAAGAGTGCAATCGCAAAATTTTCAGCCTCGAAACAATAATAATAGAAATAATAATTGGAAAAGAAAGGGTCAGTCTAGTGAGCAGAGACCCCCTAATCCGCTTACTAATCTGGTGGATGATGCTCCTCCTTACTGCCGTGTTTGCGATGCTCTTCATGATGAATCCTCTTGTCCCATTGTCAGAAGAATCTTAGATAATGGAATGTTTGGGACGGGTGATCAAATAAACGTAGTAGGGAGCAAGTTTCCTTTGCCTATGAATGATTGGATAGAGGTTAAGGAAGGGAGCTATGATGTTATAAATCCTTCATCTTCTTTTAGTATAAATAACCTTGAAAATAAAGATGATATTTTGGCTAGGTTATATGGTGAGAAACCCTCTCTGAGAAAATTTTAGAAATTGCTAGAGATAAGGGTTTGACATACCAAAGAAGGGATAAGGATCAGAGCGGGAATCAAATTCCCACTCGAACTTTGAACCCTGGTGCAAACTCTGGAATGGATATCGATTTGGGAAGTTGGTTTAACCATGCCAAGATCTGGGTTCCTGTATCTGAAGTTGTTAAGATCCCTTCCCAAAAAGACAAGTTACTGAAAGCAATTCAGGGTCCTCAAGTCAGCGCTTCTCAAAAGACTCGCGAGGTTGATTATCATGATGCTCCCATATGTCTGCAAAGCGTTGATGCTGATAACAAAGATCATCAACCCTTCTTCATTACCTTATTAGTCAATGGGTATAAATTGAATAACTGTATGTTGGATTCAGGCGCATCTGCTTGCGTTATGACTAAAAGGGTCATGGAACAGCTTAACTTAAGAGTTTCTAGACCCTACTATAATATATGCGCCATGGATTCTAAGAAAATCGAAGTCCACGGTTTAATCAAGGTTTTACAAGTTCATCTTTCAGTTTACCCTGACATCATGGTAGTTATGGATATTGTTGTCGTTGATGTACCTGATGCTTGGGGTATGTTGTTATCTAGGAAGTGGGCCTCTGATCTAGGAGGGAGCATTCAGATGAATTGGTCGTATGCTATGATCCCATCTCCTAGCGGTGATGGTTTTGTTAGGCTGAATAGAGAGCCCGAGAGGAAGTTTCATGTTGAAAATCCTAAGAAGCCTCATAACGAAATAATTAGAGAACAATCTGACATCGGGAACTATGCTATCATGTCTAATTTCATAATGCCTCCCGATGATAAGATTATGGATCTTAAAGATAAAGTTTGGTATATGTACTTCGATGGTGCGTCCTCAAGTCATGGTAAAGGTGCTGGAGTAGTGCTTAGATCTCCCCTTGGTTATATTTTCAAGTTTGCCTATCGTTTAGAATTTGAAGCAACAACAATGTCGCTGAGTACGAAGCTATATTGTTGGGCCTTGAATTGGCTAAGGCTTTAAGGGTTAAATTGCTTAGCATCAAGGGGGATTCGATCTGGTTGTCATGCAGCTTAAAAACAAATTCACATGTAGAAATCAAAGGTTAAGGAATTATCGAAATGCTGTGTGGGATACTATGGAGCATTTTGATGCCCTTGATCTTGAAGTGATCCCTCGTGAACAAAATAGTTTGGCAGATGAACTTGCTGTAGCTGCCACAACTTTCCAGTTATCTGATGAGTTAATCAACGATAAAATTAAAATGGAAGTAATGTTTAGACCATCTGTCCCAGATAACTCGGAGCATTGGCAAGTTTTTAACGACAAAAAGCAAGTCATCCGTTTTCTCAATAGTTTGGATGAGTTTCAAGATTTTCGGATAATTTCTCAGGAGGATGGATCTTTGAATCATGAACATATCATAAATCCTACTCCCAGAAACGTGGTTGCCTTAGAGCAACATTTTGATCGGCATGATGCCACAAAGCTTAGAGAAGAGAACGAGATGGACCTAGGTGAGTACCTCGAGATTAACATTGGTATTTCTGAAAATCCAAGAATAGTTAAAATTGGTAAAGGTACTAGTTTGGAGGAAAGGAGAAAGTTAACCAATTTACTTCGCGAATATAGAGATATTTTAGCTTTTTCCCATGATGAATTAAAGGGCTATAGGGAAGATGTTATGGAGCATACTATCCCCTTAAAGGACAAGAATGCTAAGCCCTTTCGGCAGAAACTCAGGCAAATTAATCCGAAATTAGTCCCCTTGGTCTAGAAAGAGCTTGCAAAGATGCTTTCAGCAGGAATCATCGCTCAAACTAGGCATTCGACATGGTGTTCGAATTTGGTAATTGTTAGGAAAAAGAACGGTACAATAAGACTTTGTGTCGACTTTAGGAACCTTAACCTGGCTTGCAAAAAGGATAATTACCCTTTGCCAAACATGGAAACTTTGTTGCAAAGAGTAACTGGGTCTGGAATGATGTCGCTACTAGATGGCTTTTCTGGATACAATCAGGTATGGGTTAAAAGGGAAGATCGACACAAAACCACATTCACAACACCATGGGGTACTTTTGAATACATCAGGATGCCATTTGGGTTGACAAATGCTGGGGCACTTTCCAGAGGGCCATGGATTATGCTTTTAAAGGGTTAATTGGGAAAATTATCGAAATT
>APFE030704616.1:159070-179946 GCA_000404065.3 Pinus taeda | reverse complement strand
CTTCTGAGTGCGTACTTTCTGAGAAGTACGCGGCGCGATACTGTTTTTGGGTGCGTACGGTACGCGGTTCAGTAAAAGGAGCAGAGCGTGGCCACGCAGTCCAGAATAAGGAGATCTGCGGGTATACGCAGAGAAGCAGAAGGTGAACTGCGTAGCAACGCAGGCCAGTAAAAGAAAAACCGCGTATCTGTGTTAAGATCTTCTGTTGGTTGAATTTTCTGTTGGAAAGGTGTTCTGGGTTCTGTTCTGTTATTGTTGATCTGGTTATTACAGCTGTCTGTATAATTTACATGAACTTGATGATCATTTGATGTATATGGATCCAGTTTGAAAATTTATGAAAAGTGGTCCTTTGAAAAGAAGTAGGGGGTTGTAGCTCCCTTTCAGGAGAGACTGGAAAACGAGAGAGAGTTGTAGCTCTCAGCAGGTTGCAGCCTGCGTACTGGTAAAGGACTGCACCAGTGCAAGATCATTGTAAAAGGAGTTTCTAATTTGAAAGAAGATAGAGACATTTTGCAGCAGGTGGTTTTCACCCACATTGGGTTTCCACCTTATATCTGGTGTTCTTTGATGTGACTGTCTGATTTCCTTGTTCATGATCATTAATTATGGTATTGGTATGCAAAAATAATTCAAAGTATAAATAAGAAAGATTTGGTAAAAGAATTAGATAATACTGATCCCCCCCCCCTCTCAGTATTATTGTCAACAGTTGATGCAAATATGGTGGGTGACAGAGATAACACAAGCAGCACTACAAGATATGTATTTATTGTAGGTGGAACAACTATCAGTTGGGTTTCAAAAATCCAAAGTTTTATTGCACTTTCAACTATAGAAGCAGAGTATGTTGTTGCTACAGAGGCTAGTAAAGAAATGATTTGGTTACAAAGGTTTATGGATGAATTGGGCAAGAAGCATGATACGGGCATGTTATACAGTGGTAGCCAAAGTGCCATTCATCTTGCAAAGAACTTAGCATTTCATTCTAGGACTAAACACATACAGCTTAAGTACCATTTCATACGATCAGTGTTGTAAGATGGAGAATTGAAGCTGGAAAAGATGATGATGATGAAGATGAGAAACATCCAGGTCCACAGAGGAGTAATTGTCCAATAAATGAAGCAGTGTTGGAGTTGCTACAATCATTCTCCAAGTCGGAGATTGTTGGGTGTGGAGCATGATTATTTAGAGGTCTTTGTTTCAGCCAGATGTATACCCTAGGAAGATTGTACACCCGTCAATGTGGGGGGGTACGAGGGGGGGACTTTTCCCCCCCACGGGGGTTCAAAGGGGCCCATCCCCCGAGCTGGGGGGTTCTGGGGTCAATGATCCCTCAGTGGGGATTTCGGGACTAGCACCCCCGAAGCTAAAATCAGATGTAAAATTTCCTTGTAAAAGTATAGTTATTCTAGTCAATATGGGTCGTTCATTAGGCGGATGATCTGATGGCAGAATTTGTGTTTAGTTTAGGGATTTTTTCCCTAGAAGGCAACCCCTCTCTTTGTATGAGGGCATTGTATTAAGGTTGTGTAATAGACGTGTATTCTTAGAGTGACAAATAGAGAGGTGAGGCTATGAGAGAAAACAGAGGATATTATAGTGGATCTGTTGTAGGTTGTGTCTCTTCATTTTGATGGATAATAGAAAGGAAGGACTCGCTGTTCAAGGTGGACGTAACCCAAACTAGGTGAACCACGTATATCTGTGTCTCTTTGGTTTTATGTGTTTGTGTTTTTCCACATATTATATGTCTTGCATTTCTCTGTCATATATAATATTTTTCTAATAGTCATGAGTGTATGACTAGTTACATGTTATTATATGTCACTTACACGTATCAATTTTGTACACTTGGTTACATTCTTGTATGCTTGGTTGCATGTATCATTCTTGTATGCTTGGTTTCAAGTATTGTTTGCTTATGCATGATTATATGTGTTCATGTGTGTGATCGGTTGATTATGCATTTATTATGCATTTTGATGTTTGCATGTGGCCATGTGTATAGTGGTGTAATGGTTGTTGTCATGCATGAGATCGTGGTATGTGTAATTGACATGGTCATGCATTGATGACTGGATTCTAGTTAGAATGATGTTTATGTGTTGATGCACTTATTTGTATATGTTTATATGATGTTATGATTATGTTCTACATGTGTCACGCTGATTTGGCTGATCTTGCATATGAGGTATCCTCCCCAATAGTAAGTTATGTTGGTTTATTATGATTTGGTTTATCTCACATAGTATGCTTTGTAGGAAAGTGATCAAATGGCTAGCAAGATCGTAGACTAGAAAGACTCTCCCCATGAATCAGATGAGCAACGTGGTGGGCACTCTTCTAATTTGGTAGACACATTGAGAAGAATGAAGGAAAGAGATAAGGAGGTGTAAGGTATATGATGACAGGATTATAAATGCATAAGAGTGTTATGAAACATGCTCACAAAAATATAGAAAAGATAGATCAATGTCTTAGAAATAAGCCTCTTTGAGGGGGAAACCTCCTTTACATTACACAAATGAACAATTCTTAGTTGATTCAAATGAGAAAGCCTCCTTTATATATATAGGAGTCTAAGGGGTCACAATATAACCAAGGTCGACCTAACAATAATAATATAAAGGCACAAACATAACAATAGTGGGATTCTATGGGGCACTATAATAACAATATGGGGACAATATGGGCACAACAATAACAATAAGCGATACAAAGACAATAGTAATGGGGGAATTAGTAGTATTATAGGGACCTAACATGACCCTCTAGATGCTTCGGTATAAAATTCTCATCCTCCCATGTGAAATCTTCAACGGGTAAGTTCTTCCACTTGATGAGATACTCTGAAATTGAACGATTTCATAGCTGTCAAGTTCTTCTTTCTTTGATGGCTTCAGGTTCCAATATTTTTTTTCCTTCCTCATCAAGTTTTGGCAATATTGTTTGAACTAGAAGCTTGTCACCTATAACCTTCTTTAAGCATGAAACATGGAAAACTGGTTGCACTCAGGAAGTTGCAGGAAGCTCCAATTTGTATGCCATAGTACCAATCTTTCGCAACACCTTGTACGGACCATAATACTTTCGTGATAATTTATTATCCTTCTTAGCTTCCTTGAGGTACATTTGTTTATATGGTTGTAGCCTTAGGAATACCCAATCATCTACAACAAAACTTCTTTCACCACGATGTTCATCTGCCTATTGTTTCATTCTACTCTGTGCCAAGGTGAGGTTATCCTTTAAGAGTTTGAGAACTTCTTGTTGATGCTTGATGTCATCTTCCACTACTTGAACCTTAGAATTTTCTCTTAAATATGATGTGATGGATGGTGGATGATATCCATAAAGTTCCATAAATGGGGTCATTTTTGTTGCAGTATGGAAGGAATTGTTATACCACCATTTAGGAAGAGGCAACCATTTGACCCATTGTGTCTATTTATCAGATACAAAGCAACAAATATATCCTTCCAGACATTTTTTACTATCTCAGTTTGCCCATTAGATTGAGGATGATAAGATGAGCTATGACTAACTGAGTACTAAGACAAGAAACTAATTCTATCCAAAAATTTCCATTGAAAATGGGATCTCTGTCACTTACAATAATCTTTGGGTTTCCATGTAGCCTTTGAATTGTTCCCATCAATGCAGTAGAAAATGTACTCACTTTAAATGGATGAGATAATGCACAAAAGTGTGCATACTTGGTAAGTCTGTCAACTACCACCATGATAACACTCTTTCATTTGGACTTGGGTAAACTTGTGATAAAATCCATTGAAACCTCCTCCCAATGTTGGCTTGGAATGGATAAAGGTTGTAATAGTCCTGGGGTCTTAATTGTTTCAACTTTATTTTGTTGGAAAACCAAAAATTCCACCACAAAATTTTGAATATCCAATTTAAGGCCATCCGAAAAAAAATCCTTCTTAACCCTGTGGTAGGTTTTTAGAAATACTAAGTTCCCTCCTAAGCGAGAGGTGTGCAATTCCCTAAGAATATTTTGTTTGAGTTGGGAATTATTACATGGGTATAACAGATCCTTGTACCATAACAAATCATTTTTCCAGTTAGATGCATTAGATGTACTAGGATCTTGTTGTATCTTTTGAATGAGTGCGCACACTTCCTAGTCATTCTTCCATTTATCCCTTGCTTCATTTATCCAATCTGGTTGGATAATAGAAATGGCGCAAATAAATAATTCGACATCCTCATCCTCCCTTGAGAGTGTGTCTCCCACAACATTTTGCTTCCCTTTCTTGTAGATGATTTCAAAATCATAACCCAACATATTTGTGAGCCATTTTTGTTACTCTGCTAAAGATAATATTTATTATAGAAAGTATTTAAGACTATCATGAGCTATTTTTACCTTGAAGTGTCTTCCCATTAGGTAGGCTCACCATTTCTTAAGTGCATATAGTATTGCCAACATTTCATACTCATAAATCGCTTTGTGTAAATACTTTCCTTTGATTGGATGACTTTTGAAAGCAATGGGTCTTTCTTCTTGCATTAAAACAACACCAATTCCATTTCTTGAGGCATCACATTCCATAATAAAGGTTTTTGTGAAGTCCGGTGTAGCTAAGACTGCTGCTTGGCACATTGCCTCTTTAAGAGTTCAAAGGCCTTCGTTGCTTCTTGAGTACATGAAAACGCATCTTTCTTAAATAATGTTGTCGGAGGTGCTGCTATTCTCCCATAATTCTTAACAAGCTTGTGATAATACCCTGTCAACCCAAGAAATCCTCGTAGATGCTTTATGGATGTGGGGATTTTCCACTCCTTAATGGTTTTAATTTTTCTAGGGTCTACCTTAACACCTTCATGAGATACAATATGACCCACATATTCCACCTCTTGTACTCTAAAGAAACATTTGGAGGTTTTTTCATATAATTGTTTCTCCTCCAATAGTTTGAGCACCATGTCAACATGTTGGTCATGATCCTTCCAAGACTTGCTATAGATTACTATATCATCAAAAAATACTAACACAAATTCTCTAAGGAAGGGCTTGAAAATGGAATTCATCAAACCTTAAAATATAGAAGGTGAATTAGTAAGGCCAAAAGGCATGACCAAAAATTCATAATGACCTGCATGAGTTCTAAATTTTGTTTTTGGAATGTCTTGAGTCTTCATTCTGATTTGATGATATCCCAAACGAAGATCCAACTTGGTGAAGTAAATTGATCCATGCAATTCATCCAATAATTCATCAATGATAGGAATGGGAAATGTATCTTTTGTAGTGAGCTTGTTGAACTCCCTATAATTTGAACACGTGCGCCATGATTCATCCTTCTTGTGAACCAATACTACTATAGTAGAGAAAGAACTTTGAATAGGTTGAATTATACCACCCTCTAGCATTTCTGCAACCATACATTCAATTCTAGTCTTTTGGACATAGGGATATCTATAAGGCTTGATGTTTGGAGGAACACTTCCTAGAATCAACTTAATATCATAATCATGATCACGAATAGGTGGGAGGCCTTTAGGAGTCTCAAATACCTTGGAATGACTATCCAAGACTTTTTGGAGATCTAGAGAAATGGATGATTTCAATGTGGGAACCTCTAGCGAACATAATTGTGAAATTATGCCTCGTTTTTCTCTCTTTAGAAGATTTATCATTCTGTTAGAGCTAATTATCTTTCTTGGTTTTCCTGTGATACCCCTTAATTCAACTTCCTTTCCTTCTGAAGAGAATTTCATGAAAATTTCTTGAAAATTAAAATCTATTGTACCCAAGGACTATAGCCATTAGACTCCTAGTACAACATCATCACCACCCATTGGAATGGAAAATGTTGGGCTATTCAATACATATTATCCCATGGATAGCTTGATATTATCGCACTTTCTTGAGAAATTTATGGTTCCTCCACTTGCAACCATCACTTGACACTCTGGTGCTGGATATAGGAAGCAATTCAATTCCTTGGATATCTTACCATGAAAAAAATTATTGGTACTTCCCGAATCAATCAACATTATTACCTTTTTCTCCTTGATATGCTCTTCTATCTTGATAGTTTGAGGAGTGGTAATTCCAGCCAATGCATCATAATATATGGTTGGATTCATTTCTTCCTTTTCTATGGTTTGTTCCTGGTCTATATCCTCTTTTTTTTACGTTTCTTGTTGCTTCTCTTCCTCCTCTTCACAATCTATGTAAAATAATTTCTTCTAGGCACACTTATGACATTTAGTGTATTTTCTATCACAACTATAACAAAGCCCTTTTACTCTTTTTTCTTCCAATTGTTGTGTTGTCAACCTTGTAGGTTGTCGATGGCTAGGGGTAGCAACACTTCCATATTTATGATTGTGAGTGGTAGGCTTCCTTGTTGCCATAATTTTTCTTTCCATTTTTCTTGCCAACTTGAATGCCTTCTCCAATGAATATGGTTCCCAAGGATGAACCTCATGTTGGATTTTATCTTTTAAATTCCCTATGAACACATCAATCCTATGCTCCTTTGGAATATCTTTTACCCTTATATTCAATTTTTGAAAGTCCTCAATGTGCTCCATCATTGAACCCTTTTGTTTGAAATTTATCAATTAGCTAAAAAAAGGTGTTGCTTTTTGTATCCTCATAATGTGCTATCATTTCATCTGTAAAAATAGCCCAAGTGATAATTTGTTTATGAGAGAAAAGCCATCGATACAATACAAACAGATTTGGTTCCAAATATAAAGTTGCAATGCATCACTTTTGTGTGTTTTCACATTATGGAGATAAAAAATTACTCCATTTGTAGTATCCATGTTCCAGGATCCTTGCCATCAAACTTCCTCATATCAATCTTTGGAACATGGTGGTTCTACGATCGAACTTCAAAGTCTATGAAATCATGATTAAGATTTTTTTTCATCACGAGTTTCCTTTACTACCATTTCCCCATTAGTAAGCATTTCTTGTAGAAATTTTGTCAAATATGTCTTCAAAACTGTCTTCAAATCTTCCATTCCTTTCTTTAAAATCATCCATCTTAGCTTCCATGCCATCCATCTTAGCTACCACACCATCCATATTAGCTTCCACGTCGTCCATCTTAGCTTCCACGTCATTCATCTTAGCTTCTATGCCTTTCTTTAAACCGTCCATCATAGTTTCCATGCTATACATCTTAAATTCTATGTCTTTCTTTAAGCCATCCATCTTAGCTTCTGTTACTTTTTGTGCGAGTGAAATTTGTTGCACTTGGTCTCGTAATTTTGATATATCATGTTGCATTCCTTCCTATTCTTCATGAGTCATGCTAGACCTTACACGATTCTTACTAGGTGTTTCCATTTTATTTCCTCAGGGCATCAATTACTGATAATAATGCTTCATTGTGCCCTTTGAATTCCTTCAAACTAATTTTTCAAACTAATCTTATGCAAACATTTAAAAAAACTACACACCTCTTTTTGCTTTATAGGAGCTCGATATTGAATCTAATGTATCTTTATAATTTTGGATCTCCAAGGTCTAAAATTTCTTCTTGTGGTAACACTCTGATTAGTATCTCTAACCCCACAAGTCTGGTAAATATTGGATTCTCCAATGAAGAGTTATGCCAAATCTCCCACAATGACCTGAATATACACTAGTTCAGTAGACTGAAATTGTATGACATGCCACAAGTCCCTGTTTCAACCTTAGGTTTTGAAATGATACCCATAGAACTACAATCTATCCTCTTTCTGTAACTTCTTACGAAAATTAAATTTGATGCTCAGAGAAAAATTTATGATGATTTTCCCAAGGTCACCTATTTGGAATGTAATTTGTGGGTCTACAAAAACCCTAAATTCCTCAGATTATATCTCTGTAAATATAGCGAGACAAGATCTAAAATTTTGGTGTGACGTGTAGACTGATATTGTCTCAAATGGGTTTTTTTTCTAGCTTCCAAAACTTTGTAGAGAGAACATTATAGCGCAAATGCCACGATGACCTATTTGGAGCAGCAAAACCTAAGACTCCAAATCTCTCATACCAACTGTTATGAAACCAACTCACAAAAAGATAGAAAAGATAGATCAGTGGCTTAGAAATAAGCCTCTTCGAGGGGAAAACCTCCTTTACATTACACAAATGAAAAATTCTTTGATGATTCGAATGAAAAAACTCCTTTCTATATATAAGAGTCTAAGGGGTCACAATATAACCAAAGCCAACCTAACAATAATAATATAATGGCACAAAAATAACAATAGTGGGATTCTATGGGGCACAATAATAAAAATATGGGGACAATAGGGGCACAAAAATAACAAGAAGGGATACAATGACAATAGTAATGGGGGAATCACTAGTATTATACGGAGCTAAGAAAGAGAACCAAGCAGAGGTTAATGCAATACTCCTTCAAAATTTGTCATAACTGCAGCGACAAAGGCAACTTCAGATCAGCCATGGAGATTTGGACGTAGGTAAAGGGGAATATGGCAGTAGGTCTCTTGGTAGACATAGGTCAGATAGGGTCGACACGGTGAGAAATGGTAGGTTGTTGGACACTCCAGATAAGAGGGGTGATGAGTATAGGTATTATTCTAGTTATGGTTCTCAAAGACATCATGATCATCATTGTTATCATCCTTATAGGAGGAGCCTTAGGGGATACTTTCCAAATGAATTTAATAAAAAAAGCCACATACTTTTGATGGAGATGTGAAGAAACCAGAATATGCATAGCCTTGGATACTTGCGATGAATAAATTCTTTGAGTTGCATGAGTACATAGATAACATGAAGGGCATAATTGCTATCTTCAGCTTGATAGGTAAGGTACACATTTGGTGGGAGGACATAAAGTGGGTTAGAGACATCAGGACTAATGACTTGAGTTTCCATGAGTTCAAGAGAATTTTTATGAAGAAATACATGTCAAAAAGGTACTATGACAGTAATGCCAACGAATTATATGAGCTAAATATTTGGTCAATGACAGATGATAAGTACACGACCAAGTTTTTGGAGCTATTGAGGTATGTATCGTACCTTATAGATGAGAAGGCTAAAGTTCAACGATTTGTCAGTGGTTTTCCATTAGCATTTAGAGATCGAATTGAGTATGATGAGCCTCGGTCTCGAGGAAATCATTGGGAGATTGAAGCATTTCTATGAAAATTCAAAGCGTAAGAATGAATCTCATCTAGGATGGAAAGGAAAAGACAAGGGTAAAGATAAATAGTAGCTTAAGAGAGCAAGGTCTACAAATGTAGGTGAGAAAGAAAATGTGGCACCTCAAAAGAAATTTAATGTAACTAGTCAGGGACATGGATCATAGCAGCAAGATAGAGGTAATGATACTAGATGGTTGGAATGTTGGACATGTTGTGAGGAACACCTTAGGAGATATTTTCAGAAAAAGTAGGGTTGTAGGCCTAAGATATATAGTGCACAAGACATGTATACTTTTTTGGATATGGGGCAGAGCATTCCTTATATTTATGCAGTCGTGGACAACATATAGGTAGAGCACCAGGAATCTATCATTGAGATGGATGGTAAGATTTGGAGATTAGGAATACCCATCATCTACAACAACAGCAGCAACATATGGATGGTAGCCATGGAGATTAGGAATACCCAATCATCTACAACAAAATTTCTTTCACCACAATGTTGATATGCCTATTGTTTCATTCTACTATGTGCCAAGGTGAGGTTATCCTTTAAGAGTTTGAGAACTTGTTTTTGATGCTTGATGTCATCATCCACTACTTAAACCTTATAATTTTCGCTTAAATATGATGTGATGGATGGTGGATGATATCCATAAAGTTCCATAAATGGGGTCATTTTTGTTGCAGTATGGAAGGAAGTGTTATACCACCATTCAGTGAGAGGTAACCATTTCACCCATTGTGTCTATTTATCAGATATAAAGCAACAGAGATATCCTTCCAAACATTTTTTTACTATCTCAGTTTTCCCATTATATTGAGGATGATAAGATGAGCTATGACTAACTGAGTACCAAGACAAGAAAAATTCTATCCAAAAAATTTCAGTGAAAATGGGATCTCTGTCACTTACAATAATCTTTGGGTTTCCATGTAGCCTTTGAATTGTTCCCATAAATGCAATAGAAATTGTACTCACTTTAAATGGATTAGATAATGCACAAAAGTGTGCATACTTGGTAAGCCTGTCAACTACCACCATGATAACACTCTTTCGTTTAGGCTTGGGTAAACTTGTGATAAAATCCATTGAAATCTCCTCCCAATGTTGGCTTGGAATGGATAAAGGTTGTAATAGTCCTGGGGTCTTAATTGCTTCAAATTTATTTTGTTGGAAAACCAAAGATTCCACCACAAACTTTTGAATATCCGATTTAAGGCCATCTGAAAAAAATCCTTCTTAACCCTGTGGTCGGTTTTAAGAAATACTAAGTTCCCTCCTAAGCGAGAGGTGTGCAATTCCCTAAGAATATTTTGTTTGAGTTGGGAATTATTACATGGGTATAACAGATCCTTGTACCATAACAAATCATTTTTCTAGTTAAATGTATTAGATGTACTAGGATCTTGTTGTATCTTTTGAATGAGTGCGCACACTTCCTCGTCATTCTTCCATTTATCCCTTGCTTCATTTATCCAATCTGGTTGGATAATAGAAATGGCGCAAATAAATTCTTCGACATCCTCATCCTTCCTTGAGAGTGTGTCTCCCACAACATTTTGCTTCCCTTTCTTGTAGATGATTTCAAAATCATAACCCAACATATTTGTGAGCCATTTTTGTTGCTCTGCTAAAGATAATATTTATTCTAGAAAGTATTTAAGAGTATCATGAGTTGTTTTTACCTTGAAGTGTCTTCCCATTAGGTAGGCTCACCATTTCTTAAGTGCATATAGTATTGCCAACATTTCATTCTCATAAATTTCTTTGTGTAAATACTTTCCTTTGATTGGATGAATTTTGATGGCAATGGGTCTTTCTTCTTGCATTAAACCAACATCAATTCCATTTCCTGAGGCATCACACTCCATAATAAAGGTTTTTGTGAAGTCCGGTGTAGCTAAGACTGGTGCTTGGCACAATGCCTCTTTAAGGTTCAAAGGCCTTCGTTGCTTATGGAGTACATGAAAACGCATCTTTCTTAAATAATGTTGTCGGAGGTGCCGCTATTCTCCCATAATTCTTAACAAACTTGTGATAATACCCTGTCAAGCCAAGAAATCCTCGTAGATGCTTTATGGATGTGGGGATTTTCCATTCCTTAATGGTTTTAATTTTTCTAGGGTCTACCTTGACACCTTCATGAGATACAATATGACCCACATATTCCACCTCTTGTACTCTAAAGAGACATTTGGATATTTTTGCATATAATTGTTTCTCCTCCAATAGTTTGAGCACCATGTCAACATCTTGGTCATGATCCTTCCAAGACTTGCTATAGATTACTATATCATCAAAAAATACTAACACAAATTCTCTAAGGAAGGGCTTGAAAATGGAATTCATCAAACCTTAAAATGTAGAAGGTGAATTAGTAAGGCCAAAAGGCATGACCAAAAATTCATAATGACCCTCATGAGTTCTAAATGTTGTTTTTGGAATGTCTTGAGCCTTCGTTCTGATTTGATGATATCGTAAATGAAGATCCAACTTGGTGAAGTGAATTGATCCATGCAATTGATCCAATAATTCATCAATGACAAGAATGGGAAATGTATTTTTATAGTGACCTTGTTGAGCTCCCTATAATTTGAACACATGCGCCATGATTCATCCTTCTTGTGAACCAATACTACTAGAGTAGAGAAAGAACTTTGACTAGGTTGAATTATACCACCCTCTAGCATTTCTGCAACCATACATTCAATTCTAGTCTTTTGGACATAGGGATATCTATAAGGCTTGATGTTTGGAGGAACACTTCCTAGAATCAAATTAATATCATAATCATGATCACGAATAGGTGGGAGGCCTTTGGGAGTCTCAAATACCTTGGAATGACTATCCAAGACTTTTTGGAGATCTAGAGAAATGGATGGTTTCGATGTGGGAACCTCTAGTGAACATAATTGTGCAATTATGCCTCATTGTTCTCTCTTTAGAACATTTATCATTCTGTTAGAGCTAATTATCTTTCTCGGTTTCCCTGTGATACCCCTTAATTCAACTTCCTTTCCTTCTGAAGAGAATTTCATGAAAACTTCTTGAAAATTAAAATCTATTGTACCCAAGGACTATAGCCATTAGACTCCTAGTACAACATCATCAGCACCCATTGGAATGGAAATACTCGGGCTATTCAATACATATTATCCCATGGATAGCTTGATATTATCGCACTTTCTTGAGAAATTTACGGTTCCTCTACTTGCAACCATCACTTGACACTCTGGTGCTGGATATAGGAAGCAATTCAATTCCTTGGCTATCTTACCATGAAAAAAATTATTGGTACTTCCCGAATCAATCAACATTATTACCTTTTTCTTCTTGATATGCTCTTCTATCTTGATAGTTTGAGGAGTGGTAATTCCAGCCAATGCATCATAAGATATGGTTGGATTCATTTCTTCCTTTTCTATGGTTTTTTCCTGGTGTATATCCTCTTTCTTTTACGTTTCTTGTTTCTTTTCTTCCTCCTCTTCACAATCTATGTAAAATAATTTCTTGTTGGCACACTCATGACATTTAGTGTATTTTCTATCACAACTATAACAAAGCCCTTTTACTCTTTTTTCTTCCAATTGTTGTGTTGTCAACCTTGTAGGTTGTCAATGGCTTGGGGTAGTAACACTTCCATCTTTATGATTGTCAGTGGTAGGCTTCCTTGTTGCCATAATTTTGCTTTCCATTTTTCTTGCCAACTTGAATGCCTTCTCCAATGAATCTGGTTCCCAAAGATGAACCTCATGTTGGATTTTATCTTTTAAATTCCCTATGAAAACATCAATCCTATGCTCCTCTGGAATATCTTTTACCCTTATATTCAATTTTTGAAAGTCCTCAATGTGCTCCATCATTGAACCCTTTTGTTTGAAATTTATCAATTAGCTAGAAAAAAGTGTTGCTTTTTGTATCTCATAATGTGCTATCAATTCATCTGTAAAAATAGCCCAAGTGATAATTTATTTACGAGAGAAAATCCATCGATACCATACAAACTGATTTGGTTCCAAATATAATGTTGCAATGCATAACGTTTGTGTGTTTTCACACTATGGAGATAAAAAATTACTCCATTTGTAGTATCCATGTTCCAGGATCCTTGCCATCAAACTTCCTCATATCAATCTTTGGAACATGGTGGTTCTACGATCGAACTTTAAAGTCTATGAAATCATGATTAACATTTTTCTTTCATCACGAGTTTCCTTTACTACCCTTTCCCCGTTAGTAAGCATTTCTTGTAGAAAATTTGTCAAATATGTCTTCAAAACTGTCTCCAAATCTTCCATTCCTTTCTTTAAAATCATCCATCTTAGCTTCCATGTCATCCATCTTAGCTACCATGCCATCCATATTAGCTTCCACGTCATCCATCTTAGCTTCTACGTCATTCATCTTAGCTTCTATGCCTTTCTTCAAACCGTCCATCATAGTTTCCGTGCTATACATCTTAAATTCTATGTCTTTCTTTAAACCGTCCATCTTAGCTTCTGTTACTTTTTGTGCGAGTGAAATTTGTTGCACTTGGTCTCGTAATTTTGAAATATCATGTTGCATTCCTCCCTATTCTTCATGAGTCATGCTAGACCTTACACGTTTCTTACTAGGTGTTTCCATTTTATTTCTGCAGGGCATAAATTACTGATAATAATGCTTCATTGTGCCCTTTGAATTCCTTCAAACTAATTTTTCAAACCAAGCTTACGCAAAAATTTAAAAAAACTAGACACCTCTTTTTTCTTTATAGGAGCTCGATATTGAATTTGATGTATCTCTATAATTTTGGATCTCCAAGGTCTAAAATTTCTTCTTGTGGTAACCCTCTGATTAGTATCTCAAACCCCACAAGTCTGGTAAATATTGGATTCTCCAATGAAGAGTTATTCCAAATCTTGCACGATGACTTGAGTATACACTAGTTCAGTAGAGTGAAATTGTATGACATGCCACAGGTCCTTGTTTCAACATTAGGTTTTGAAAATGATACGCATAAAACTACAATCCATCCTCTTTCTGTAACTTCTTATGAAAATTCAATCTGATGCTCAGAGAAAAATTTATGATGATTTTCCCAAGGTCACCTATTTGGAATGTAATTTGTGCATCTACAAAAACCCTAAATTCCTCAAATTATATCTCTGTAAATATAGAGAGACAAGATCTGAAATTTTGGTGTGACGTTTAGACCGATATTGTCTCAAATGGGTTTTTTTCTAATTTCTAAAACTTTGTAGAGAGAACATTATAGCGCAAATGCCACGATGACCTATTTGGAGGAGCGAAACCTTAGAATCCAAATCTCTCATACCAACTGTCATGAAACCAACTCACAAAAAGAGAGAAAAGATAGATCAGCGGCTTAGAAATAAGCATCTTCGAGGGGAAAACCTCCTTTATATTACACAAATGAACAATTCTTTGATGATTCAAATGACAAAACCTCCTTTCTATATATAGGAGTCTAAGGGGTCACAATATAACCAAAGCCAACCTAACAATACTAATATAAAGGCACAAAAAGAACAATAGTGGGATTCTATGGGGCACAATAATAACAATATGGGGACAATAGGGGCACACAAATAACAATAAGGGATATAGTGACAATAGTAATGGGGGAATCACTAGTATTATACGGAGCTAAGAAAGAGAACCAAGCAGAGGTTAATGCAATACTCCTTCAAAATTTGTCATAACTGCAGCGACAAGGGCAACTTCAGATCAGCCATGGAGATTTGGACATAACTAAAGGGGCATATGGAAGTAGGTCTCTTGGTAGACATAGGTCAAATAGGGTCGACACGGTGAGAAATGGTAGGTTGTTGGACACTCCGAATAAGAGGGGTGATGAGTACAGGTATTATTCTAGTTATGGTTCTCAAAGACATCATGATCATCATTGTTATCATCCTTATAGGAGGAGTCTTAGGGGATACTTTCCAAATGAATTTAATAAAAAAAGCCACATACTTTTGATGGAGATGTGAAGAAACCAGAATATGCATAGTCTTGGATACTTGCGATGAATAAATTCTTTGAGTTGCATGAGTACATAGATAACATGAAGGGCATAATTGCTATCTTCAGCTTGATAGGTAAGGTACACATTTGGTGGGAGGACATAAAGTGGGTTAGAGACATCAGGATTAATGACTTGAGTTTCCATGATTTCAAGAGACTTTTTATGAAGAAATACATGTCAGAAAGGTACTATGACAGTAATGCCAATGAATTCTATGAGCTAAATATTTGGTCAATGACAGACGATAAGTACACAACCAAGTTTTTGGAGCTATTGAGGTATCTATCATACCTTATAGATGAGAAGGCTAAAGTTCAACGATTTGTGAGTGGTTTTCCATTAGCATTTAGAGATCGAATTGAGTATGATGAGCCTCGGTCTTGAGGAGATCATTGGGAGATTGAAGCATTTCTATGAAAATTCAAAGCGTAAGAATGAATCTCATCTAGGATGGAAAGGAAAAGATAAGGGTAAAGATAAATAGTAGCTTAAGAGAGCAAGGTCTACAAATGTAGGTGAGAAAGAAAATGTGGCACCTCAAAAGAAATTTAATGTAGCTAGTCAGGGACATGGATCATAGTAGCAAGATGGAGGTAATGATACTGGATGGTTGGAATGTCGGACGTGTTGTGAGGAACACCTTAGGAGATATTTTCAAAGAAAGCAGGGTTGTAGGCCTAAGATATACAGTGCACAAGACATGTATACTTTTTTGGATATGGGGCAGAGCATTCCTTATATTTATGCAGTCATGGACAACATATAGGTAGAGCACCAGGAATCTATCATTGAGATGGATGGTAAGATTTGTGATCAAGTTATTTCTATTTTGATTGACCTTGGATCCAATTATAATTATGTTAGTCCTCACTTGGTGGATAAGTGTGGTTTTAGTATGGAATTACATGAAGAATATTGGTTAGTTCAGCTGGATATAAGTACAAAGAAGCAAGTTCATCATTGGGTAAGAGCTTGTGCATTTGATTTCAATGGCATGCCTACCACAACACAACTAAATTTATTACCATTGGGATCATCCAGTATGTTTTTGGGCATGGATTGGTTGTATCTTCATAGTACCAAAGTGGATTTTTATGGAAAATCCATTGAGAGTGTTGATGACAATGGGGAACCAAGAGTATTAGATGGTCAGATGAAAACCACATCAGTTAGGATGGTGAAAACTATACAAGTTTGAGCGCACATTTCTAGTCACGAGGGTAAGGAAGTTGATGATGTAGATCTGTTGAGAAGGTACCTAGTTCTACAATAGTTTTACGATGTCTTTCTTAAGGAAATTTTAGAGTTGTTACCTCACATGGAGGTAGACTTTTTTATTGAGTTAGTGCTAGGGGAAGCTCCAGTATCAAAAGAACCTTACATGATGAGCACACCTAAGTTGGTAGAGTTAAAGTTGCAGCAACACGATATGATTGAAGAGTGACACATTAGGCTAAGTGTATCACCTTGCAGTCACCAGTATTGTTTGTGAAGAAGAAAGATTGTACTCTCAGATTGTGCATTGATTACAGGCAGTTGAACAAAGTACCATAAAGAACAGGTACCCATTACCAAGGATTGATGATTTATTTGATTAGCTAAAGGGAGTAGTAGTGTTCTCTAAGATTGACTTAGGGTCAGGATACCACCAGGTTCACCTCAAATAGGAGAACATTTACAAGGCAAATTTCTGAACCAGGTATGGGAATTATGAGTTTTTTGTAGTTCCATTTGATTTGACTAATGCTATAGCTACATTTATGTTCTAGATGAATAGTTTGTTACATCTGTATTTGGATAAGTTTTTATTTGTGTTCATTGATCACATATTGGTATATTCTAAAAATGAGGAAGAGCATGCTGATAATTTAGAAGCAGTGTTAAGGTTGTTGGTAGAGAATCAGTTGTATGCTAAGCTCAGCAAGTGCAATTTCTTTTAGACAGAGGTACACTACATGGGACATATTGTTTCCAAGAAGGGAATTGGAGTAGATCTAGAAAATATAAGGGCCATCATGGAATGGGTAGCTCCTAAGAATGTGGATGCGGTTAGATCTTTCATGGGGTTGGTAGGCTATTATAGGAGGTTCAGCAGGAACTTCTCACATATTCTTTATCCTATTAAATCATTACAGAGGAAAGGTAAGAAGTTTGAGTGGACGGAGGACTATGAGGCTAGTTTTGAGTAGCTTAAGAATTTGTTGAGACATGCTCCAATGTTAAAGATTACAGATCCAGGCAAGGAGTTTGAAGTATGCACATATTCTTGCAAGAGAGTACTTGGTGGTATGTTATGAGTCATAGAATCTAAACATGGACAAGCTCAACTACCCAACACATGATTTGGATTTAGGAGTGATCATACATGCATTGAAGATGTGGAGGCATTATCTCCTTGGTAGGGGATTCGTTCTAATGAGTGATAATACTCGGTTGAGGCATTTTTTTGACCAAACGAATATGAACACTAGGCAGGATAGATGGTTCGCCAAGATGAGTGAGTTTGATTTCGAGATCAAGTGCATTAAAGGAAAATAGAATAGGGTCAAAGATGCTCTTAGTAAGTGGGTACAGGTAAATCACGTAGTAGTTATGAGCTCCTATGGCACAAACTTACATGATAGGATCTTGTAGGCATGTCAACAATATGTTAGGTATATCGAGATTATGCACAGGTTATAGCATGGTACTGGTACAAGTACAGGTGATAGCAAAGGTACAAGTAGCGGTACAAGTGCAGGTGTTGTTGCATAGGATGTGGACTATTTCCTTATAGTAGATGGACTAGTTATATTCAAAGAAAGGATATATGTGTGAGATAGTAGCGGGCTCAAGAAGGTGATCTTGAGGGAGCTTCATGCGAAACCATGTTCAGGTCACCCGGGTTATCAAAAGGAATTGATTGCAATGAAGATATATTATTATTGGCTTAATCTAAAGAGGGATGTAGCATAGCTTGTGGCTAGGTGTTTTAATTATCAACATGTGAAGAAAGAGTGTAAACATCCAAGTGGACTGCTACAGTCGATTGAGACTCTATAGTGGAAATGGGAAGTCATTTCCATATAGGATTGTCGAAGACAGTGAGACAACATGATTCCATCATGGTTGTTGTGGACAGGTTGACAAAGGTTGCACACTTCATTCTAGTGAAGTCTACATTCACAGCAAATGATGTAGTATAGGTATTCATCATAGATGTGGTTAGATTAAATGGTGTTCCAAAGAAGGTTGTGTGGGATAGTGATTGAAAGTTCACTTCTAAGTTCTGCCAGGATTTATTTGCAGGTTTGGGCACAGAGTTGGCCTTCAGTACATCTTATCATCTACAGACAGATGGATAGGCAGAGAGGGTCAACCAGATATTGGAGGACATGTTGAGGATGTACATGATGCATCAGTAGTGAAAGTAGGGAGAGTATCGTCCAATGGTAGAGTTCACCTAATAATGGGTATTAAGAATATTTAAAGATGAGTATGTTTGAGGCATTTTAATGGAAAATTCACAATACTCCCATTAGCTGGAGTGATCAAGGTAAGAGGGTGTTGATTGGACCTCACATGCTAACAGACATGGAACAGGAAATGCAAGTTATAAAGAATAATCTAAAGGCAGGATAGGATATGAAAAAGAGTTATGAAAATCACAACAGGTTGTTCAAGGAGTTCCAGGTTGGGGAATATGTGTACTTTCACATCAAACCAAGGAAGAGCTCCTTATCGGCTAGATCATGTGCCAAGCTAACACCACGATTTTGTGGACTCTTCAGTATTGTTGAGAGGATTGGGTTAGTAGTATATCAACTTGCATTGCCTCCAATAATGAAATTCCACAAGAAGAACCTGATCTGCTAAAATATCAAGCATCGATGCCCTAAAGTTGAATCTTGCCCAGTTTTTGCACAGGGGGTTTCGTCTCTTGATGCAAATAAAATGTGGAGTCACAATCTCCAGCCACTTCCTGCACATAGATCCTTTTTGTGTGATGCTACACAACCGATCCATCGTGTCTTTCATGAGGGAATTGTCCAATCCACACGTATGATGGCAATGCTTTGAAGCTTCGATGTCAATGAAGAATATTGTTCCAACAAGGTCATGCCGAGAGCATGAGTTTGAATTGCAATTGATCCTTCATCGCCTGTGTGGAGGAAATAGGACAAATCATGGAGAAATAGAAATAAAAGGTCGCAGATACGTAATGGTGCCACAAAGGATGGCTACTTGAGATTTGTTTGAAATGAGTGGTCATTCGTACATTAATTCCACTACCTCATTGCTAAACGTGGCCAATCATTTCCACAAAGATCCATGGAGGAGATATCATGGTGTTTAGATGTTGATGTGCTTAGAACCAATATATTTTTGTTGGTTTTTAGAGTTGTGCAATTTCTACAATTTTATTATATTATAGTGAGTTATTGTGCAAAGTGTAATGTGAAAAATCAAATGAAGAACCAATTATATAACATAATAACATATTTTCAAATTTGTGGTTCTTGATGCAGTGGTGACACAAGAACATATCACTAATTTTCTTATGTATAATTAGTTATAAGATGGTGGCATTGTGTGGAGCCAAGAACATTATCTTACAGGTTAATTTCATTATGTGTTCAAGAGGTCATATTGTATAATTGACTTCTGAATATATTGAGTACTCATATTGCCTTCCTAGATAATTGGGTAATACAACGGAAGACCATGTTTTCAACAAATGAAGGTATGTCAATAGGATGGTTTAGTATTGATACTGACCCGCTATGCTCTTGGAGGTCGAGAAGCATCAATTCTGCAAAGTACGTCAAAGATGGTCTGAACTAGTTATGTTTTAAATGGATGTCAAGTGACAACTCGAAGAGTGGTGGTGAAAGAGTGGCCTTTGCAAGATTCCAGAGTGTATGTGAGAGATGATGATTGCGAGTCAAACATAGATTAGTCTTGTTGTTGTAATATGTGTTTTCAATGTTTTCCATGTAAGAATTAAGGGAGGGTGTTGGAAGTAATGCTTCCATGTCATGTGTAGTTGTCATTAGAAGTTAAAAGAAGTCAATCTAGAAGGTGTTGTTTTCAATGTATGAGTCATAGTCTTGATCTAAATGTGTTGAAGTCAATAATTTATGTCATATATATATATATATATATATAATCTTTGTGATCAATAAAAATATCTAAATGTCGCCCACGGGGCTTTGGATTGACGGGGAATGGGTGCCTTGTTAAGGCACTCCTTGCGATAGGTCACCGGTTCAAATCCCCCGTGGGTACTTAGGTTAGTCTTAACGTAAAAAAAATTTTTTATCTAAATGTCATTTTCATATGTTCAATAATCCTCTCCATACTCTCTCTATATTTCTAATGGTATAGAAATTAAATAGTTTTATTATATTATATAAGATATACATATGTTAATTAATTAATATTAATAGAGTAAAGAAATATATTAAGACAAAAAAAATAAAAAACATACTACATATTCTCAAAAACTATAAATTATTATAATATAATTAGTATTCTCAAAAATTAAATTATTATGATGTAATTATCTTTTACAATGAACACAGTTTGGTTTAAAGGTTTTATGAAAAATTGAAAAATTGATCTAAATTATCCTAGCCCAATTCCTTCGGATAACTACCCAGGAGAATGTTGGTTTAAAATATTATTTTTAAAGGTACTTATTGT
>APFE030704616.1:132926-158368 GCA_000404065.3 Pinus taeda | reverse complement strand
TGATGGGACCCAGCCCACGCTGGCGGGCTTTAGCACTTTTAACTCTCCACCTGTATGTCTACGTGTCTGTCTGCACCGTTGATATTTTCTCGCGCCTGCCTTCGGTAGCTGAGGAATTTAATGCTCGTAGTTATGGCTCCGTCCTTGCCTCGGTGTTGGTAGATAATCTAACCCTAACTCCGCCTTCGCGATACTTCAGTCATTTGTTGTTTCACCTGGAGGGTTTCTGGAGCTCTGCGAAATGCACTGGTCTATGGATTTGTTGACAACTCCTGGTTCTGTATTGTGGTTCAATGGTGACGGGCTGTCTTTCTTCTGGTTCTGTTTATGGCGGGGGATGCTTTGGTATTTCTGTTCGGTTGTTTATGCTGTCACTGTGCCTGTGCGTGTCTCCAATTGTTCGCTGTGGCCCTGGTTTTGGTCTGATGTCTATTCTTTCTCTTTGTATGAAATTTGTGCCTCTGTTCTGGTTCTTATTTATACTTTGGATGACCAACTCGTGGTTTTGAAAACTGTTGCTGCTTCGCTGTCCGAGCAGATCGATGGCAACGCGTGGAAGACTTTTAATTCAGGTAAGCTATCATTTCCCTGATTCAATCTCTGGTTTTCTGTCGTCTAGAGTCTAATCCGCTTGCTCCTCTGGTCGTTCAGTTACTTATGGCGTCTCTGGTTCCGATTTGGTGGTCTCTCTGCACACGGCTTTCAGGTAAACTCTCATTACCCTTTGCTTGCTTGTCTGTTCAAGTTGGTTATGGTTCAAATCGAGGGTTTCATACACTGTGTTCAGCAAGCTCTAATATATGTCGTTGGTTTGATTGCAGGTCTCTCTCTGGGACCTGGAGGACGCACGGTTCGACCTTCAGCTATATTTGGCAATCCAAAAATAATCCTGGGTAGGCCTGGAACCTTTGCATATATGTTGTTTCTGGTCAGTCTTAGGTCGAGTCGGGTAATGGGTTTGCTTGTGTGTACTCGTATGAGATGTTTCTCATCTACGTTCCGGCTCCTTTGGTCTTGCTTCTGTTTTACAGTCCAACCCTTACGAGGGTTTCATCGCTTGTTTATTTGGTAACTAACCCTAACGATGGTTTTGCCCCTTTCAGACCCTGTCTAGGGTATTGGGTGTATTCGGCTCCGGTTTCGATAGCGATCTTTCTGTGTATAGAGTGTTGTGATAGTTTTGAAAACAATACTGTATGTAACCCTTAAGGGTCTGCTACCGTTCGATTCCTTGTTTGACTGTGTATTATTACATGGACTGTGCGATAACTGTATTGAATGAAATATGAGAAAGAGTTCTACTTTATGTACTTGTACATTCGATTCCTTATGATGCTCTGTCGCTGTTATGTGATTCTCGTACTTAGTCGTTAACTTGTATGTTGATATTGGACTGTGGCCGCGTTCTTTGAATTATAATTCTGTCTGCTGGTCGACAGGAGTTTTTGAACTTCGCTTTATTACACTTTGTTACAATTTAATTTACAGTAGCATAAAATGATAATATTCGTATGTGGGAGATTATTCAATACTTTAGAAAGAAAATAACAGAATGGAAGATGGAAAGTTTCTGTAGGTACTTGAATGCTCTGCTTTGTTTTATTATTCAGTTTTTTCAACTCTTCTTCCGCTTGAAAACAAAAGGACCCTTCTTTTACATCATTGTCTTGCTTTTATAGCCTCTTGTACAGTTAAGGCTTTCAATTTGTCTGTCTGTTACAAAAACAGTTATGTATTCTGTTCTTACTTCTAAAATGCAATTGTTCAGATAATTAAAAGGTTTGTAAAAGCAACCAATTGTTATTTTCCTAACTCACCTAAACTAACCTTCTCTTGACAATAAAACCAATTAATAAACTTAAGTGTAAAGAGCTGGAAAGTAAATCTCCTAACTGCCTCTGACCTGTAAAAATAAAAATAACAATAAAAGAAAAATTATTTCCAGCAGGATCCGACAACTTTGGTGTCCTGCTCGTGAACCTGTTTCGAGGTCTATCTACTTCATCATTGGGAGCTGGATGCTCCTGCATCAGGCTCCCGGGGTGAGAAAAGATCATGACTCCTGTTCATGAGTTCTGCCACTGTTGTCCCTGTTCGTTCAATCTGCCTGGCGTCAAGCCATGAGTTGTCCTCTATTGGATGGTTCTTCCACTTGACCAGGTACTGAAAATAATTCTTCCGCCGAGTACGTCTAACTACCTGAGTTTCGAGGATGCCTTCGATCTCAGGGGGTTGGACATAAGGCATCTGTTTCTTCCAACTGTCTCTGTCTTCCTGGGTGTGCCGCGTGGATTATCCTGATTCATCCGTCTTTTCTTCCAATAGTTCGCCTGAATATGGAAACAAATCTGCCACATTGAAAATAGGTGATATGCCTATTCCAGGTGGTAGTTGGATTTCGTAGGCATTCGCTGAAAACTTCCGCAAGATTTTGCAAGGTCCTATTTTCTTGAATTTTAATTTGTTGTACGTACCTCTAGGAAACTGCTCCTTGCGTAAGTGTACCAGAACTTCATCCCCTACCTCAAAATGGACTTCTCGCCTCCTCAGATCTGCATGTGCCATATACTTCAAGCTGTTGTCCTGTAAGTTTGCCTTGACTTGTTCATGCAAATCTCGCATAGCATTCGCAAAATCTTCACCATCCGCACTCTGTCGTTCCTGTAAACCAAGATCTCGAAGTTCATGCACTCCTCGTGGGTGCATTCCATAAAGAATCTGGAAAGGACTGAGACTTGTGCTACGATTCGGTGAATCGTTGTAAGCAAACTCTGCTTGTGCCAGCACTCGGTCCCACATTCTAGAATTTTCTCCGACCAAGCTGCGTAACAGATTTCCTAGACTTCTGTTCACAACTTCTGTTTGTCCATCGGTCTGCGGATGATAAGCAGAACTGTAGCTTAGTTGGGTATTCATTTTCTTCCATAAGGTTCGCCAGAAATGTCCAGTGAACTTTACATCCCTGTCTGATAAGATGGTTGTGGGTAAACCATGTAATCGGACAATCTCGTTAAAAAACAAGTGAGCCACATAAGTAGCATCACTGGTTTTCTGACAAGGTACAAAATGTGCCATTTTCGAGAAACGGTCTACCACCACCATTACCGAATCATATCCTTTCTATGTCTTAGGCAATCCCAATACAAAATCTAAACTCACAGAATCCCAAGCCCTGCCTGGAATAGGTAATGGCGTGTACAGTCCTGTGTTCTGGCTGTGTCCTTTTGCCAATTGACACACCTTGCACTTAGTCACAAAACATTGTACGTCCCATCTCATTTTCGGCCAAAAGTAAAAGTGACTAAGCTGTTCCAAAGTCTTGTCAATCCCAAAATGTCCAGCCAATCCCCCACTGTGTTTTTCTCGAATGATATTCTCCCTCATTGAACAGTTGGGGATACACAATTGTCCTCCCTTGAAAAGTAATTTATCCTGTATATTATAGTCTACCCAAGGACTGTTTCCTCTTATTAAAGGATTTTGGCACGCTTCGTAAGCCTCTCTAAAATCTGGGTCTGTCTTATATAGATCTCGCAAATGTTCAAATCCCAAAACCTGCACAGTGCTTTCCTGCAATAACAAAGCTTTTCTACTCAACGCGTCAGCTACCTTGTTCGCTTGCCCACTGATATGTTTCAGCACAAAATTAAAACTTTGTAGGTACTCCACCCATTTAGCGTGCTTATGATTAAGTTTATGCTGCTGCATTACATACTGTAATGCAGAATTATCTGAGAACAGTACGAACTTGTTTCCCAGCAAGTAATGCCTCCAATGTCTCAGTGCCTGTACTACTGCGTAAAATTCCTTATCGTAGGAGGAGTACTTCTGTCTACTTTCATTCAGTTTTTCACTGAAAAACGCCACGGGTCTGTCCTGTTGGCTGAGCACAGCCCCAATTGCTGTCCCACTTGCATCACAACGTACCTGAAATAGTTTTTGAAAGTCTGGTAGCCTAAGGATTGGTCTCTCTGTTATTTTCTTCTTCAGTAACTGAAAGCTCTTTTCCGCCGCTTCTGTCCATTGAAAAGGCTGGCTGGCCTTTTTTATGGTCTCCAACATAGGAGCACAGATTCTGCTAAAATCTCTAATAAACTTTCTGTAAAAACTTGCTAGTCCATGAAAACTCCTTACCTCGAACAAATTCTTGGGTGACTGCCAATTCACGATTTCTGTCACTTTCTCTAGATCCATTTTCAATTCATTCTCTGCTATCACGAACCCCAGATAAATCAGCTCCTTCTGCAAAAATGTACACTTCTTCAGATTAATCAATAATTTATTCTGCTGTAGCTTCTCAAGCACTCTTCGTACATGCCGGAGGTGTTCTTCACGTGTCTTACTGAAAATAAGTATGTCATCCAAATAAACAATTACAAACTTCCCTATGTATTCCTTTAGCATCTCATTCATGAGTCGCATAAAAGTGCTGGGAGCATTGCTTAAACCGAACGGCATGACCAGCCATTCGTATAAGCCTTCATTCGTTTTAAAAGCTGTCTTCCATTCATCTCCCTCACGTATCCGTATTTGATGGTATCCACTTTTCAAATCTATCTTGGAAAAATAAGCCGCCCCACTCAAACAGTCCATCATATCATCCATGCGCGGTAACAGAAACCTGTACCGTATGGTGATTTTGTTGATGGCTCTGGAATCAGTGCACATCCGCCACTCTCCTCCCTTTTTGGGGGCGAGAACGGTCGGTATAGCACACGGGCTCAAACTTTCTCTGATTAACCCCTTATCCAATAGCTCCTGCACCTGCTTTCTAATTTCATCGTTATCTTTGGGGCTCATTCTATAAGCTGCCTTATTCAGTAAGCTGGCTCCTGGTATGAAATCAATATGGTGGCTAATGTTCCTCTTGGGAGGTAGCTTATCCGGCAAGTCGTCTACTACTATATCTGCAAACTCCTCTAACATCTGCTGTATTTCTACAGGCAAATCTGTGATTTCTGTGCGCAACACAACTGTCCTAGCTCTCCTTACTACAGCAAAATTCATCTCACTACTTTCAACATGTTTCAAAAATTGTTTTCTGTTTACAAGTAACGCCTTTGGTTCATTTCCTTCAACTGCCTCTTTCTCCTCTTTGATGGGTACAAGGGTATGTTTAACCCCATCTTTTTCAAACTTATAACAATTCAACACCCCATCATGTATCACTTTCCTGTCATATTGCCAAGGTCTGCCCAACAAAATGTGGCACACGTCCATTGGCATAATGTCACAAACAACTCTGTCCTTATAACGCCCAATCTAGAATTCCACTTCACTCTGTTCATCCACCAGCAACTGGTGTCCTTTCTGTAACCATGACACTCGATATGGAGTGGGGTGTTTCAGACGTTTCAACCCCAACTTTTCAACCATCTCGACCGACACTAGATTCTCAGTACTCCCGCTATCAATTATCATTTTGCAGCACTTACCTTGTGCTTTACAAACTGTTCTGAACAGAGCCTTCCGTTGTGTCTGTTCAATGCTTTCAGCAACTGGTTTCACCAACACCTTATGCAATACTAGAGCTTCTCCTATTTCTGGGGCATTTTCTGCCTCTTGAGGAGGTGTTGCTGCTTCCTCTGGCTGTGCCATATAGGCGCCTCTCTGTCCAGTAGTATCTGTCTCTGGGCACTCAAAAGAGCGGTGCCCCCACTTGTGGCATCTATAACACTGGTATCCAGTTCCCCTTCCGCGACCAGTTCCTCTACCACGCTGAAATGATCTGCCACATCTCATTCCATCTCCTTTCTCTGCTGTTCCCGAAGTCTTTGAACTGCTGGCTTCCTCGTTGTTGCTGGTAGTTCGGCCCCTACCATAGGACTGGCCTCTTCCTCTGTTAGACCCACGTCCTCTTTGGGCATTCTGTCTTCGGTTAAGCTTTTCTTCCGCTTTAACTGCACTCTGATATGCCTCCTCTGTATTGTTGGGAGACAAAATACTTATCTCATCTAAAATTTCCATCCTCAGCCCATTCACATATCTGGCTGTCCTCTCTGCTGTGTCCTCTCTGTATCCTGCTCGTAAATTTACTCGGTAAAATTCCTCTGTATATTCCTTTACCGTCAGACCCCTTTGTCTCAAGTTCTAAGCTTGTCTATGCAACGCAATCTGGTAATCTCTTGGCAGAAATCTGCCCTTCAATTTAGCTACCATCCTTGCCCAGGTCTTTATCGGAGGCTTGTTCAGCCTTTTCCTCTCATTCTGGACACTGTCCCACCACAGTGTGGCATGTCCCTTCAACTTCGTTGCTGCAAACTTGACCCTACGGTCTTCACTAATTTCTTCGCATTCAAAGTACTTGTCCATCTCGCTAATCCAATCTAAAACTACATCAATCGCTAAACTGCCATCATAAGTCGGTAACTCTGGTTTTGGTTTACTATTTGACAATAACACAGACTTCAACAGTCTTACTTCTGGTGTGTCACCATCATCTCCTCCTGCTGGTGCTCCCACTTCTTCATCACTCACGTCCCCTAAATCCGGATCTCTCCTTCTGCCTGCCTCTACTGCTTCTAATCGAGCAGTAAGAACTCTAAGTTCATCCCTCAACGCCTCGTCTGCCATCCTTCGGGCACCTCTGCCTCGTCCTCGTCTGCCTATATCCATTTCTCTCAGATCTCTTCAACTCAACTGCTTTGATACCACTCTGATGGGACCCAGCCCACGCTGGCGGGCTTTAGCACTTTTAGCTCTCCACCTGTATGTCTACGTGTCTGTCTGCACCGTTGATATTTTCCCGTGCCTGCCTTCGGTAGCTGAGGAATTTAATGCTCGTAGTTATGGCTCCATCCTTGCCTCGGTATTGGTAGATAATCTAACCCTAACTCCGCCTTTGCGATACTTCGGTCATTTGTTGTTTCACCTGGAGGGTTTCTGGAGCTCTGCGAAATGCACTGGTCTATGGATTTGTTGACAACTCCTGGTTCTGTATTGTGGTTCAATGGTGACGGGCTGTCTTTCTTCTGGTTCTGTTTATGGCAGGGAATGCTTTGGTATTTCTGTTCGGTTGTTTATGCTGTCACTGTGCCTGTGCGTGTCTCCAATTGTTCACTGTGGCCCTGGTTCTGGTCTGATGTCTATTCTTTCTCTGTGTATGAAATTTGTGCCTCTGTTCTGGTTCTTGTTTATACTTTGGATGACCAACTCGTGGTTTCGAAAACTGTTGCTGCTTCCTTGTTCGAGCAGATCGATGGCAACGCGTGGAAGACTTTTAATTCAGGTAAGCTATCATTTCCCTGATTCAATCTCTGGTTTTCTGTCGTCTAGAGTCTAATCCGCTTGCTCCTCTGGTCGTTCAGTTACTTATGGCGTCTCTGGTTCCGGTTTGGTGGTCTCTCTGCACACGGCTTTCAGGTAAACTCTCATTACCCTTTGCTTGCTTGTCTGTTCAAGTTGGTTATGGTTCAAATCGAGGGTTTCATACCCTGTGTTCAGCAAGCTCTAATATATGTCGTTGGTTTGATTGCAGGTCTCTCTCTGGGACCTGGAGGACGCACGGTTCGACCTTCAGCTATATTTGGCAATCCAAAAATAATCCTGGGTAGGCCTGGAACCTTTGCATATATGTTGTTTCTGGTCAGTCTTAGGTTGAGTCGGGTAATGGGTTTTCCTGTGTGTACTCGTATGAGATGTTTCTCATCTACATTGCGACTTCTTTGGTCTTGCTTCTGTTTTACAGTCCAACCCTTACAAGGGTTTCATCGCTTGTTTATTTGGTATCTAACCCTAACGAGGGTTTTGCCCCTTTCACACCCTGTCTAGGGTATTGGGTGTATTCGGCTCTAGTTTCGATAGCGATCTTTCTGTGTATAGAGTGCTGTGATAGTTTTGAAAACAATACTGTATGTAACCCTTAAGGGTCTGCTACCGTTCGATTCCTTGTTTGACTGTGTATTATTACATGGACTGTGCGATAACTGTATTGAATGAAATATGAGAAAGAGTTCTACTTTATGTACCTGTACATTCGATTTCTTATGATGCTCTGTCGCTGTTATGTGATTCTCGTACTTAGTCATTAACTTGTATGTTGATATTGGACTATGGCCGCGTTCTTTGAATTATAATTCTGTCTGCTGGTCGACAGGAGTTTTCGAACTTCGCTTTATTACACTTTGTTACAATTTAATTTACAGTAGCATAAAATGATAATATTCGTATGTGGGAGATTATTCAATACTTCAGAAAGAAAATAACAGAATGGAAGATGGACAGTTTCTGTAGGTACTTGAATGCTCTGTTTTGTTTTATTATTCAATTTTTTCAACTCTTCTTGCGCTTGAAAACAAAAAGGACCCTTGTTTTACATCATTGTCTTGCTTTTATAGCCTCTTGTACAGTTAAGTCTTTCAGTTTGTCTGTCTGTTACAAAAACAGTTATGTATTCTGTTCTTACTTCTAAAATGCAACTGTTCAGATAATTAAAAGGTTTATAAAAGCAACCAATTGTTATTTTCCTAACTCACCTAAACTAACCTTCTCTTGACAATAAAACCAATTAATAAACTTAAGTGTAAAGAGCTGGAAAGTAAATCTCCTAACTGCCTCTGACCTGTAAAAATAAAAATAACAATAAAAGAAAAATTATTTCCAGCAGGATCCGACAACTTTAGTGTCCTGCTCATAACCCTGTTTCGGGGTCTATCTGCTTCATCATTGGGAGCTCGATGCTCCTGCATCATGGTTGTTGCATATCATTAAAATGTACAAATTGTTAATTAGATTTCCATGTACATCTGTATCAGTAATATGAAAGTGATTTTGGAAAAGATATTTATTTTCTAAAGAAAGACACAGCACCTTTATAAAACATAGTAAACCTAAATAAATTGAAAAACAAATCACAATTCATGTAACATAAATTTTCAATTACCAGTTATCGGACATTTACAGAACAAACCAGAGCTGTTTCTAGCACTCTTTGAGCACATTCTTTTTAATTCATTTTTATCAGTCCTCTGGAAGCTGAGGGAGCTAGACTGTATGAGAAGCGATAAAAATCGTATTACTACAATCCACTTGGTCCTCTTCTTTCTTCGTCATTAACCCTGTACATGGGTTCAGGCCTAATGAAAACAAATACACCTGCTACAAAACCCTAATCACTCGCTAAAATCAGTCACGCTAAGGGGCCGCTTCCTGGTGCTCCGAACCGTGGGAGGTCAGGACAAGCCGCCGCTCACCGTCGGTGATCATGCCCAGACACTGGGGCTTTTAGCATGAGTACTCGTATTCATTAGCATCTCATTGTAATTTGTAGACTTCCAAGAACGGTACAGCATGCCCAGCAATTTGTCTCCCTGATTAGGATTTCTTTCAAGGTACGTAATCCCAAATTTTCGTGCTTTTCCAATGCATTATTATACAAACCCTACCTTTATTATTCAATTTGTTTGTTTCTACAAACCCTAGCTCTGTTATTCAATCTGTACTGGAGACATACAATCGACAATCATACCGTTATATTTTTATCAAAGCGGACCAAATACGGAATGTTTTCGTGATGTTTTCTTCACTTTGCATTAAGATTTAATTTTTACGTGGGGCCTCAACATTTATGATCTTCTGGGCTTCTGTTGGTGATCAGAACACACCATATCCTCCTTATCAAGTGATCTGGGAAGAACATATTCAATCGGTAGAAGGTTAACGGTATGTACTGTCATATTGTTTATCTATTAATACATCATCATGTTTTTTTCTTAAAAAAAAAATTGTAGAGAATCATCATGTTTTTTTCTTAAAAAAAAAATTGTAGAGAAAAATGGTAGAGATGGTTCCATTTAAAGGTAATAGATTTTTCTATTTTAATGTAGTTTGAATTAATTATTTTCCAACTTCACTGAATTAATTATTTTCCAACTTCACTGCAATGTAGAGTTATTTAAATTAATTCGTATTTTAGGAAGGTTTATTCTCTTTATTTTCATAGAAGGGATATATTTTTATTTCTTAATTGATCAAATATTTATATTATATTGATTTTTTTTTTATTTTTTTTTCTTATAACCTTTTATTGCACAATCAATCTCTATATATATAGATTTTGCAATAAAACTTTTTCTTCCATTTTAAGTTATTTAGTCCAGATTGATCATCATTAAACTATCTCCACTTTAATATAATTTAAAAACAATTTTAACAAGTCTCTTAGGTTCCATATTGTTAAAAATTTAACTAGTTCCTATACATTATATAGTAAATCATTGATTAACTATACTTTTAATGGGGAAAGATTTGTTTTTATGAAGAGTATAATATAAGGGTTTTGTCTAATTATTATAAGTTTTGTAGTTGAATTAGGCCAAATTGTTGTTTAAAACGTGTTTTTCATATATGGATTCAGCACCCTAAGACCATGAAGAACTAGGATTTTTAAGAGTTCACAATTCAAACTTCTAATTCCAACAACTCATTGTCCAATTCTGAAAAATTCAACTAGAAAATATGTCAAAAAAATCTAAATCTTATAATAGATAGACTATGACTAAGATAAGCTATATTTCTTTTAATTTTAAGATTATATGTAATAAAGCTTTCTCTTTCGTGAGATATAGTGAATCCTCAAAATTACCATCCATTTAAAATAACTAGGGTTCTAGGCTAAAAACGTGAAATTGGGAAACACTTTAAACTTGTTTTTTACTTAGAAAATTGTGAATATTTATATTTTTTCATCTTCAATGATATTTTATTTTGATAACTTTGTAGACAAATGTCTTGCCTCCATACTCATATTTGTTATTTATCTTTTATAAACATATAGCTAGAGAAATTTGATGTTTATTGATTGCATATACTTGAAAATTTCATGCAAGTATAATGAGCAACTTAAAGAACCACCATGTCTTTTAGATATCGTGACTCATTTTGGGAAAATAAATATATCATCGGAATCTACACATATTGCACTAGAACATGGACTATTTTGGAGGAATTTTCAGATTTAATCCTTATGTTATATCATTTAAAGAAATAGGGTATGACAAAAAAGATGGATATTTTTCACGATCAATCAATTAATGTTGTTTTGAAAAGTGCAGGAAGAGAAATCTCTAGGTGATTTTTCAAATGATTTAGTGTATAGATTTTGAAGTTATTGAATTTTTAATTCAAGTAATTTTTAGAACTCTCAAAATCTATAGTGACACAATTTAGTATAAAGTTAGTAATAAATATCAATTTGTCATGAAAATGAATAAATGTTATATTATCAGAAACTACATTCAAAGCTAAATCTAGTGGTATAAAACATATCATCTAACTCTTAAACTTTGTGGGGGTTTCGCTTCTCTTAAGTTTCCATTTACAAAAAATTACAGAATTTTGCCTAATTTTTGTTCATCGAAAAATCTCAACCTAGAAAAACTCTTAAACTAGAGAAGGGAAAATTTCTCGGTAAAAGAAATTTGAAACTCTCATACAAGAAATTTTTTGCAACTCTAATTTGTGTTAACCACGTCGAGTTTTCCCGAATCGAACTCTCAGCCAAGAGAATTGCAGACTCTCGACTGAAATTTTTGATTAAAATCATAAACGGACAATTCATGACCACTAAAGAAGCTAATATCGGGGCCCAACAACAAGGAAGTTCTAAATTTCTCTTTAATTTAATTGTAGAACTCGAAAATTTGAAAGAGAGGGATAAGGATTTAAGCATTGAACAAGATGCATGAAAAGATTTAGATACTTCCTTTAATTTTGATCTTGGTGAACATGCTTTCAAGGCCACCCACATTAAATCTCACAACTTTGGGAACTCTCATGTACATGGAGCCATTAACACATGATGCATATAGTGATGCATATTCAGAGGATAAGGACTTCAAGCAGGAGTTTCAGTAGTTGCATAGTTAGAGTCACATTCACGATGGTGACAACACCATTGACTACCATGTCTAGGATGGGTTACTCTATAGGTTGGGTAAGCTATGCATTCCTAAAGGTGAGTGATTGTAGCTTATTAGAGAGGATCAAACTTCCAGGGTTGCATGACACATTGGTGTAGGGAAAATAGTGGCCAAGTTGCAGAGGCATGTGCATTAGACTAAGATGCAAGAACAAGTTGTTAGGTTTATAAGAGGATACAAGCTTTGCTGTACCAACAAGCCTAGTAACAACAAATAGGATATATATCATCATTTCCCTATACCCACTCATCCTTGAGAAAACATTTCCATGGACTCTATAGGAGGTTTACCAACAACCAGGAAGGGACATGGCTACATGTTCTTGCTAGTTGAAAAGTTCAACTAGATGTATATTTTTATGCCCTGTAAAAGTACCTTCAATGAGAAAGAAGTAGCAAACTCTTTCTTTAGATAGGCCTTGGATCACTTGGGGATACCAAGGAGCATCATTTTAGACAAGGACATGAGATTTCTCAATGCATTTTGTACTACATTTTTGGAGAATATGGACACCATGTTGAAGAGGTCTATAACATTCCTTCCATACGTAGATTGGTAGATAGAATTAGTCAACAAGACTTTGGTGCAAATGTTGACGAATTGTAATCAGAAGCATCTTAGGACATGGGATGTAATCTTGTCTATATACAACACTCTTATAATAGACTAGTCTAAAATTTTGTTAGTAAGTCCCCATTCAAAACTTGTTTTAGATATTTTCCACCTTCATCTTTTGGATATTGCATATGGGAAGTAAGGAGGAGTGATGGAGGGTCTTACAGGGGATCCCTTAAGGGCTGAAAAAATAGTAGAGAAGATCCAGTAGATCCAGTTACAAGTACAACACACACTACAAAAGTCATAGGAAAAATATAAGACCATGCATGATCAACACATAATAGAGACATTGTTCAAGGTAGGAGACAGAGTATACCTACAGTTGAAAAAGGAGAGCTATAGGATCTAAGTAAGACGACCAAGGATCTATGATATAATCGCTTTGAGATATTAGAAAAGGTGGGTAATAATGTATATCGAATTAGTATACCACCATACATGTGAATTTACTCAATTGTGAATGTAGAGAATTTGAAACTCTATGATCCTTCACTGTTAGGTCAGGGAGATGACAAGTCCTACTGTTTCTGGAGAATTTGGCACCAAATGATCAAGTAGAGTTGACGAAAGATACAATTTTGTACAAGAGGTCTATATCTATGAGACAAGGAAAACATGATATTTGGCATGTTGTGTTGAAAGGACAACTTCTAGGTAAATCTAAATGGTACAACTGAGAGAATGTTGAGGAAACATTTTTTCACCTCATTCAGTAGAAGCTTTTGGGTACGAACAACCTCCCAAAATTGGGATATGTGATATGGATTGGATCATTATATTGTTTTTCATCCATATCAATGCTTTTCGAGTCAAAAAACGTGGAGGAATCAACTTAGAGGGCCATTTCTACCGGTGGGACCTAGTTTGGCAAATTGGGGTATGCAACCTTCCATGATCATTTTGAGGCATCAAATCATGTGTTTAAGGGGTAAAAGTTTCCCATTTTAGCTCCACACTTTCTAGTCATATTCTACACAATATTTTTTTCAAAAAACATAAGAATCACATTAGTGAGAGTGTGTATGCAAAAGTTATGTCACTCAAAAGTTGACCTTCCTATTTTCACCACCATATTCAAGAAGATGCCATGTCAACCCAATTATTCATGGAAAAGGAACTAGCCATGCTTTCCCTCCTAAAGACAACCACCATGAGTAAGAGAAGGGTTATTGCCTAAGACATCTTATGTTTTATAGTATATGGATCATTATTGCTCAAGAGTTAAAAATATAAAGGATTTGAATCTGGTTCAATAATCATACTCAGAGACCAAACACAATCCACACATCGACAAAAAAAAATATAGTCCAAAGAAGTAAAGTTCAACCATGGTGGCCTACATAAAAATGGTGAAGCTTCTTTTGCTATTGTAGTATAGGTGAGGGAATAAATAGAGAAAGAAATTTGGTGTAGAGGGCTAGAGGTAGAATCATGAGCACTAAAATTTAGTGAAATAATGTGTAGGTGAATGAAATGAAGTTACAGACCACATAGTGCATGTTAATGACTTCAACCTCACATTTACACCTACAGTTTGACACAAGGCATAGATAAACATGATGTATAAGATTGAATTCCAGTATCTACAATTACACAATTTCTAAGAGGAAAGAAACACATATCAAAATGATAAACATAGGTAGGAACACTAACTTCACACAAAAAAGCTTGGAATCACCAAAAACATCTCCATTAGTTTTTCAGAACAACATATATGTCATTTAACTATTAGAACTTGCAAAACTTGCATAATGTTGTAGACTCTTAGCATGAAAATTGAACCCTTACAAATGATCTCCTCTTCTTTGTTATAGTGATACTCCTAATAAAAACAAGTACAAAATATCTTCAAGTGTGATAGTTGTCTAAGATAATCTGTTGTGCAAGTGTGTGCTGAAGGCCTAACTATTTCATCATTATGGAACAACTTGATTTTTTCTTTAAAATAAAATTATTTACAAAATTGGAAAAATAGAAATGATATGATATGATTTCAAATCAAAAGAGATACTTAATTTCATCTCACTTAATCCTTCAAAGTGGACCCATGCTCCACTACCTACACTCGTGATGAGTTAACCATCTAGTTACATCTTTGTCATAGAACTAGGTCTTGTCTAGGACTATTAATAAGGGTATTGTAGGCCATCCTTAAATTTGTGAGCTTTGTGTAATTTTCCATGGCCACGAAAAGGGTCTTTATGAGCCACAACAAGTAGAAGTCTCTCTGCAAGTAGTTCACTGTAGTGTTTTGTTCGAGGGTCGCAATATTCTTATGTGATGAGTCCATCTTTATCTTAGCCTCAATTAGAAATCTCTCGTACTTCTCCCAAGGTAGTAGATGTCAAAGTAAATCCCAATATCTAGGTAACCTCTTTGTAGTCCTCTGGTCAAAATTAGAGTTGAATGTTGAAACTAACTTTGTGAGCTCACTTACACATGCTTTGGTCCTATCTCTCACTTCCTTCTTTTGGATCACTTGGTGATTTCTATAATCATACATATCTTGTCAAAAATGTTTATTTCCCTCAATTCACCAATTGATTCCTCATTAAGGAGCATGAAAAACCTCTCAATAGTGTTGGCATTCTTGGAATTCTCCTCTTTAGTTTGGAAGAAAAATAATTTAGTAGTTCTCACTGCAACTTTCTATTTTGCGACAGGTTTTAGGTGTTCGTATAATTTCCTAATTTCAAAGATGATTTATTCCCAAATTGCATGCCTAGATTCGATGAAGGCCATGTTTCCCTTCAATTGGTTCTTCAACGCTTTAATATCATCTTGAGCATCCTAATACTTGTTATTCATATGATCCATGCTTGACTCGGTGGACCTGCATCGCCTCTCCTTACTTTCCAGTGTGTACTTGTGTTATCCATGTCGGTTTGGATCTTCTTAAGTTCACTCTCCGAAAACTGCAACTCTGAGAGGGCCTTGGCTAACTTCTTAGTGAGATTCTGTGGGTTATCTGCCACAACCACTGCAAAAATGTGGGAATCAATGTTTTGTTGCAGAATAATTACCTTTGATATGATTTCCACAACTTCATTATTTATTTAAATTAACTCCTTGGTCAGGATTTCCTTCTTCTTTTTAACCTATGGAAATTCATTTGCCTGTACATGCTCTGCAATAGAATTTTTAAGTTCTTTCCTCAATGAATTTATTTTTTGTTGTGATCCTTTGATAATGGCATCTATAGTTGTTGGGTTGTTTTATATTCTTGGGTCGTTGGGTTGTGTTATATTATTTCCCTATATTAGGTGGGCAGATCTCCCTATGGTTTTGTGCATGGTTTTCATACATGGTTTTGGGCGTGATGGTTTTCGGTCCATGGTATTGGATGCTTCGACATGTATAAATATGTATTGTAACATTGAAAGGAATATAATGAAAATTCAATCTAGTAGTCCTGGTTTTGGGATCTAGGGGAAAATATTTGTGTATATCTGTTTTATGTGTTATGCTCTTGCTTTTTTTATTTCGTGTGCTTTAGAATTCATATGCAGGTAATTTTTGTATGGGGTTAAAAGATACATTTGGTATCAAATTTGTTTTGGGTTCAAGGTGACACCTTTGTTGTCGAGGTGTTTCACTCAGGCCTATGGTAGACCCTGTTCAGTGGGAGATTTGTGGGATCGATTTTGGTTGTCAAGAAAGATGGTGAGCAGTGGAAAGATAGAGATCGAGAAATTTAAAGGTCAGAGTTTTGAGTTATGGAAACTCAAGATGGATGATCTGTTGGTAAATAAGATCAATGGATCGTGCTAGATCCAAGTACTAAACTAACGGGAGTGTTCGATGAAGAATGGAATAAGTTGGATTGGAGGGTAAAAAGCACAATATGATTATGTGTCTCAGATTCATTATTGATGAATGTATCAGGGGAAGCTACGAATAAGGCTTTGTGGTTCAAGTTAGGGGTTTTGTACCAATCTAAGTCTCTGGTGAATAAACAGTTCATACAGAAAAAGCTTTATAATGTGAGGATGAAAGATGGATAATCGATGACAGAGCATGTGAACGCATTTAATGATGTGGTAAGTCAGTTATTATCTATTGATATTAAAATCTCAGATGAAGATAATTGCATCAGTTTGTTGTGTTCTCTACAAGATTCGTGGGATAATTTGGTTATTGCAATAGGTAGCAATGCAACTTCCTTGTAATTTGATGAAATAGTCTCATCCTTGCTGACAAAGGAGATGAGGTGGAAAAATATGGAGAGCCGGAATGGTGATGCCTTGTCTGTACGAGGAAAATCCCGAAACAAAAACAAAAATAAGTCATCGAGTGGGAGATCTAAACCTAGAGGGAGATCTATGTCTCTAGGAAAACATATAAAGGTGTGCTGGAAATGCAGAAAGAAAGGGCACTACAAAAGGGACTATAAATCTAAAGCTCCTCACAAAGGAAAGGGATTTGGTGATGCTCCCTCTGTAGAGGTAGAAACCACCTCAGATGAAGGTGGGGATGTATACTTGGCTTCTTCAAGTACACATGTAGATCATGAGGCATGGTTGATTGACTCAAGTGAATCTGTTCACTTCACTCCCCATAGAGAGTGGTTCTGTGAGTATGAGAAATATGACCGTGGTGATGTCTTCTTAAGGGATGATAGGAAGGCTAGAATCATTGGTCGTGGAAAAGTAAAGTTGAGGTTGGAAGGTGGAAAGATTTGGACACTTCTGGGTGTTCTACATATTCCTGCATTGCCCAGAAATTTGATTTTTGTAAGCAAGTTGGATGATGCAGGTGTAAATACAATGTTCGAGAAAGATACCTGCAACATGGTTTGGGGAGAACTGGTATTGATGTGGGGAGTTTGGATTGGAACTTTGTACAAGATGCAAGGTATCACTATTATGGATGGGTGCAACAGTTATATGGTTCTTGAAAGTGGAGTAGAATATCTATTGGTCTCTGGAGAAAATGCCATGCTATGGCATCAAACACTTGGACATATTGGAGAGAAGGGCCTTCGAATACTTCATGGTAAAGGTATGGTAGAAGGTATGACTAATAGCTCTCTGGATTTTGATTTTCATGAAAATTGTGTATATGGGAAGAAGAATCGAGTGAGCTTCCCCTCTGGTGGTAAGAGGGCGAAACAAATATTAGAGCTTTTGCACAATGATGTGTTTGGACCTGTGAAGGTTTTATCACTGGGTAAGTCTGTGTACTATGTATCATTTATAGATGACTTCTCAAGGAATACATGGATATATTTCCTTAAGAAGAACTATGAAGTGTTTGGCAGGTTTAAAGGATTTAAGAGTCTGGTGGATAACGAGAGAGAGAAGAAAATAAAGGTGTTGAGGACATATAATGGTGGAGAGTTTTGCAAGAAGGAATTTGAAGAATTCTGTAAGAAGTGTGGTATAGCATGGTAGAAGACTACTCCATACATACCTGAGAAAAATGGAGTTGCAGAAAGAATGAACAAGACGTTGATGAAAAGGTAAATAAACATGCTCAGTGGTGCAAGGTTAGGACAAGAATTTTGGGTAGAGGTGGTGGATACTAAATGTTACCTAGTCAAGGGATCACCTTCATTAGCATTGGAGGATAAGACTCCACAAGAGGTGTGGACTGGTAAGAAACCATCTCTTTCACATCTGAGGGTATTTGGATGTTATGCACATGTACATGTTCCAAAGGAGAAAAGAACAAAGTTGGGTAATAAATCAAAAAAGTGCATCTTTATTGGGTATAAGGATAGTTTAAAGGGTTATAAGCTTTGGAACCCAGTAATGACAAAGGTTGTGTACATCCGAGATGTGGTGTTCAGAGAGGTGAAAGATTTTATAAACATGAAGTGCCATCAAAGGAATCTGAGAAGATAGAACTTGAGCTAAATTAGAAGAATCGGACTCTACAACAGAAGAGGAATCATAAGATGAAGAGCCACAAACTCTAGTTGTGAGAAGATCTTTTCGAGAATGGAGGCAGCCAGAGAGGTATATTCCATCTACTTTATGTTCAAATTTTCTTTATCTATTACTGATGATGATACCAGAACTATGAAGGAATCAGTCGATTCAGAGGATGGAAAACTCTTGAAAGAGGCCATGGTTGACGAAATGGCATTTTTGCACAAAAATGAGGCTTGGGATCTAGTGGAATTGTTGGCTGGAAGGAAACCCATTGGAAGCAAATGGGTGTTCAAGAAGAAGACGAATGGAGAAGGAAATGTGGAGAAATACAAAGCTCGGTTGGTAGCAAGAGGTTATCTCCAGGTGCTGGGAATTGATTTTGGTGATATTTTTTCTCCTGTTGCCAAGGTAGCTTATATTAGATTACTTTTATCTATTGTTGTTGCTTTTGATTTTGAGATAGAACAGATGGATGTGAAGAAAAAATTTCTTCACGAGGATTTGGAAGATGAGATCTACATGAAGCAACCTGAAGGCTTTATGGTGAAGGTTTAGTAAGAACTAGTATAAAAATTAAAATAGTCTCTGTATGGGTTAAAACAGTCACCAAGGATGTGGTATCAGAAATTTGATTAATTTATACGGGCACTTGGCTTCATCAGAAGCAAACAAGATCACTGTGTGTATTTTAAATTAATTGGAGACCATGTTATTTATCTAGTCTTGTATGTGGATGATATTTTCTTGGTTGAAAATGACAAAGAAATTATCTAGGATTTGAAGACCCAATTGTCCTCCAAATTCGACATGAAATATATTAGTGTTGCAAACTATATTTTGGGCATGGAAATTAAAAGAGATCGGGAAAAGAGGAAGCTCTGGTTAAACTAGAGGAAGTATGTTGAGATAATACTATGAAGGTTTAATATGCAGGATAGTAAACCGGTGAAGGTTCTCATTCCTATAGGTGTGAAGTTATATGCTGAACATTGTCCCAATGCACGAGGAAGAGGACATGTCTCGTGTTCCATATGTAAGTGAATTTGATAGCGTGATGTACGCAATGGTCTGTACTAGACTAGACGTTACACATGTAGTGGGATTATTAAGCCGGTTTACGCCAAAACCAGGGAAGGAGCACTGGACAATAGTGACGCGGGTTTTTAGATATTTTCATGGTACTAGTGATTATGGTTTGTGCTACTAAGGAAGACCAAGATCTGGATCAGAGAAGATCTGTAGAGTGGTTATGTATTTAAACTATTTGAAGGTGCAGTAAGTTGGATGAGTAAGAAACAATATGTAGTGGTACTATCAACTACAGAGGTAGAATACATGGTAGCCATTTATGCAAGCAAGGAAGTAGCCTGGTTGTAGAGATTGTGTTCAAGTATGGGGTTAGTACACAGAGCTATAAGGATAGACTGTGATAGCCAAACTGAAATTTTCTTGGCAAAGAACTATGCTTATCATTCAAAGACAAAGCATATTGATGTTCATTATCACTTTGTGATGGATATGATAGAAGACAGAAAAGTGTTGCTGGTAAAGGTGGACACTTTGAAGAATATTGCAGATGCATTGACAAAATCTGTGAGCTCTGAGAATTTCTCTTGGTGTAGAGAAGCAATGGGCATTACAGGGCTAGATAAATGACTAAGCTCTCCTGTGACCCCATATGGAAAGAAAACAATAAGTGGGAAAATGTTGGGTTGTGTTATATTCTTTCCACGACTAACCCCTGTATATTAGGTGGGTGGACCTACCTATGGTTTTGTGCATAGTTTTCACACATGGTTTTGGGTGCAATGGCTTTTGGTCCATGGTATTCGATGCTTCAGCATGTATAAATATGTATCGTAATATTGAAAGGAATATAATGAAAAATTCATATGGTAGTCCTAGTTTTGGGATTTAGGGGAATATCTCTTTGTTTATTTTTTTTTATGTGTTATGCTCTTGCATTGTTTATTTTCTGTGCTTTAAAATTCATATATAGGTAATTTTTATATGGGGTTAAAACCTGAAACGATAGCCTTATCATTGGGATCCATCCCCAACTTGATAATATGTTCCTTGTAGCCTTCATTTTGGAGATGAAGGGATCTCAACTTCACTTTATCATATTTCACCTTAGTAGCTACCATTTCCAATAGCTTCTCATCCTTACTAATGGTCAAGGTTCCTTTACATAACCCAATTTATATCATCTCACTTGCCTTCTTGTGTAAATTAATTTTATCGTGTAAGCAGACACTAGTCATGTTTGAAGATGAGTCCATTGTTCTCAGCTATGGTCTAGAGGGGAGGGATAGAATTGAAGAGTGATACAGTGAGAAATTCATCTAGTTTCTTTCTAGGTCCATGGCAACGAAGAGCTTGGTCTGATATGGCACTGAATGAGAGGTTAGTTGTGTTGACATTTCAACTCTAAGCATTTTGCTCATTTTCTCTGTTAGCTTCTCTTCCAACCATTTATGACCTAATACTAGTGTGCTCCCAACTAAACCCAAGATTTCTACCACCGTCGACCCAGAGGTGGTAGCTTGTGAGGGATCCTCTAGTTGTCTAGGGATGATAAAGGTTATTTTCAGTCCACTTCGACTCAATTTTTTCCTCTGTATTCTCCCAAACCTTCTCTTTCTTAGTTGAGGATTCATCCTCCATATTCATGTCCCATGTCTCGTCAATTCTTCTTTTCTGAGACTTTGGTTGGTGTTTCGATCTCCATCTCTATATTAATGGGCCATGAATTGAGATTAACCTTCCATTCTAACTCTAGCATAGATTCATGCTCATAAGAAGAGGCATTGATGTCTCTCCTTCTATTAGAAATAATGCCATGAGGATCATAATGCCATACTTCTCCCATTTCAAAGTTCAAATCCTTTACCATGTGTCTCACCTGCTAAAAATCTTACAAAGGGACCTACAGTCATGGGAAGTTTAAAAGTATAGCCCTTTTTGGTAGGGACAAAATGAACTTGTTCTATGTTTAGGCTCTCCCTAATGAAATCCAAGGTGAAAATTCTCATGGGCATGAATACGTGCAGCTAGTTAGGAGGAAATTCAAACCCATATACCCTAATTCTTGTGTAATATTCAAACAAACACAAGTCACCCACCCTAGTATCTTTGTAGATATTTCAAGGCCACCCACATCAAATATCACATATCACCCACGTGATAGACATGTTGATTGCAATAAAATAAACTTTCTACAAGCCAATATGAAGCACCATTGGAATTAATCGATGTTCAATATTAAATTGATGCATGATATATTTTAGTTCATTTTAAGTATAAAAGTGACTTGCATCATAAATTTTAGGATTGTACTTATTTTCTTAGTCTATGAGACGAGAAATCAAAATTGAATAGATATTTGACTAATAAAAGTTATAGTATATTGAATAATTATTAAATTAGCGAAATATATTAAAGAAAAAAGGGTTGGATTGAGCGTTAAATCTCGATCAAATGTTATTTATCGATCAAGGGTTAGCGTTTAACCCTCAATCGGGCTACATTTTTAGTGCCGAAGGACCTTAGTGCAGTTCTTAAAAAAGGTTTAATTGAGAACTTAAATGGCTCAATCAAGCCATTGATTTTTCCACCAAAACGTGCCCTCTTTCACCAAAAAGTGTACCCCAACTCCATGCTTTCGCCCCCATGAAAAATTCCCCCTTCTCAAGTCATAGCTTCATTTTGTAGGTGACCTTTATTGCAGAGAATTGGTATATCATGGATCTTATGGTTAAGAGGAACATTATTCTTCTATTGCTAGTTGTTGCATACTAAGTGGAAAAATGAGTGTTTATGATTTTTGGGTATATTGAATTAGCTTTATTTATATCATAATTGGTGGAAAAAAGAGTGTTTATGATTTTTGGTTATGTTGAATTAGTTGTATTTATATCATGGTTATAATTGTTTCAATTTGCTTATTTCTATTTTCAAGTTTAAATTTATATACTAAATGGTCTTATTATATTATATAAATATATATGATGCATACATATGTTAATTATTTAATAGTAAATTAGTTAATGACAAAATATATTAAGACCAAAAATAAAATAAAAAATACTCAATATTCTCAAAATTTAAATTATTATGACCTAATTATTTTTTACAATGATAATTTGGTTTAAACTTTTTTTGTTAAATTGGATTAAAATATTCTATTTTAATTCTTTAGGGTGATGTTAGGCCCCTATACTACTAGTGTAACCCCTTATTGTTATTAGTACAACACCCTTATTATATTGATGTACCCATGTAGTGCCCATATTGTTACTATTGTACCCCATAGAAGCCCACTATTGTTATTATTGTGCCCTAACATTATTATTGTTATGTCGCCTCTCATTATATTATGACCCCTTAGACTCCTATATATAGAAAGGATGTCTTTTTATTTGTATCATCCAAGAATTATTCATTTGTGTAATGTAAAGGAGGTTGCCCCCTAGAAGAGGCTGAATTCTAAGGAGTTCAACTATCTTTTCTATCTTTTTGTGACCTCGTTTCATAACATTTGGTATGAGAGCATTGGATTCTAGGGTTTTGCTGCTCCAAATAGGTCATCGTGACATTTTCTCTATAACTTTTTTTCTACAACGTTTCAGAAGCTAAAAAAAACCCATTTGAGACAAAACCGCACTAAACCTCGGGTCCAGATTTTAGAGCTTTTCACACTATATTTGCGGAGATGTGATCTGAGGAAGTTGGTCTTTTTGCAGACTCCTCAATTACATTCCAAAGAGGTGACCTGGGGAAAGTCGTCGTAACTTTCTCTTTGAGCATCGGATTGAAGTTTAGTAAGAAGGTATAGAAAGAGGACAGATTGTAGTTTCTTGTATATATTTTTAGAGCCAAAGGTCGAAACAGGGACACGTGGCATGTCGTACAAGTTTACTCTACTGAACTAGTCTATAATCAGGTCATTGTGGGAGATTTGGCATAACTCTCCTTTGGAGAATCCAATTTGGATTAGACTGGTAGCATTGGAAAGAGGACACAGAGGGCTACTGCACGTCGCAATTTAAGAACTAGAAGAACCGAAATTACAGAGTTATAGTCATTTCAAGATCAAGCTCCTAAAACGAAGAAAAGACGATATGAGGAAGTTTGATGGCAAGGATCCCGTAAATTGGATACTTCAGATGGAGAAATAGTTTGATCTACATGGTGTACCACTGTTACAAAAGCTATGTATTGCATCTTCATATTTAGAACCCAATCAATTTTTATGGTATAAAGGGCTTTGTTCTCGTAAACAACTTGTTATGTGGTCAATTTTCACAGAGGAAATGATAGCACATTATGAGGATACAAAGAGAAACACCTCCTTTAGAGCAGCACCACAACAATTGGAAAGAGTAAAAGGGCCCTATTACATAGTGGAAAGTAAAATTATGGCAACAAGGAAGTTTATCCCTCACAACTATAAAGATGGAAGTGTTGTTTCTCCTAGCTTTCAACAACCTACAAGGGTTACACCACAACAATTGGAAGAAAAAAGAGAAAAAGGGCTTTATTACAATTGTGATAGCAAATGCACTAAAGGCCATAAGTGTGTTGAGAAGAAATTATTTTACATAGAGTATGAAAAGGAGGAAGAAAAGGATGAAGAAACATAAAAAAAGGAGGATATACACGAGGATCCAACCCCATAGAAAGAAGAAATGAATCAAACCATATCTTGTAAAGCATTAATAAGAATTACCACTCCTCAAACTCTTAAGATAGAATGACATATCAAGAAGAAAAAGGTGCAAGAAGTGAAAGATCACATCGAGAAGAAGAAATGAATCCAACCATATCTTGTAATTCATTGGTTAGAATTACCACTCCTCAAACTATCAAGATAGAAGGACATATCAAGAAAAAAAATGTTCAAGAAGTGAAGGATCACATCAAGAATCAAGAAATGAATCCGACCATATCATGTAAAGGATTGGAAGAAATTACCACTCCTCAAACTCTAAAGATGGAAGGACATATCAAGAAGAAAAAGGTTCAAGCAGTGAAAGATCACATCGAGCATCAAGAACGAGTTCTCCAACTTTTAAAGGATAACGTCACTTCGGTGCAAAATTGAATGAAACAACAAGTAGATCAATATTGTAGTGAAAAATGTTTTGATATAGGTGATTGGGTATTTTTACTGCTACATCTCAAGCAAGCTATTTATGAGAAGGAAATGTTGGCAATACTACCTGCACTTAAGAAATGGCGACCTTATCGAATGGGAAGACACTTCAAGGTAAAAATGGATCATGATAGTCTTAAATACATTTTAGAATAACTATTATCTTTAGAAGAACAGAAAAAATGTCACAAATATGTTGGGTTATGACTTTGACATCATCTATAGAAAACAGAAGCAAAATTTTGTTGCAGGCGTACTCTCAAGAAATGATGAGGATGTGGAAGCATTTTTTTGTGCTATTTCTATTATCCAACCAGATTGGATAAACGGAGCAAGAGATGAATGGAAGAAGGACAAAGAAGTATGTCCACTTATTCAGAAGTTGTAAAATATCCCAATTCAAACAATATTGCCAGAAATTGAAGAGGAAGGAAAAATCATATTGGAACCTGGAGCAGTCACAGAAACAAGAATCCGACAGCTATGAAATCAATCAATTTCAGAGTATCTCATCAAGTGGAAGAACTTACCTAATGAAGATTCCACATGGGAGAATAAGAATTTTATACAAAAGCATCAAGAACTACTCAAGCGTTGAGTACAACACTTTTTGAAGGAGAGGGGCATGTTAGGCCCCTATACTAGTAGTGTAACCCCTTATTGTTATTAATACAACCCCCTTTTTATATTGATGTACCCATGTAGTGCCCATATTGTTACTATTGTGCCCCATAAAAGCCCACTATTGTTATTGTTGTGCCCTAACATTATTATTGTTATGTCGGCTCTAATTATATTATGACCCCTTAGACTCCTATATATAGAAAGGATGTCTTTTCATTTGTATTATCCAAGAATTGTTCATTTATGTAA